>VYZV01035798.1:13478-26670 GCA_013401275.1 Pandion haliaetus | reverse complement strand
TTTTTTTTTTTTTTTTTTTTAATTAAGCTACAGTCCTGTGATAGGCATACTGATGTAGTTACTTTTTCTGATCTCTCTTGGAAAACATGGAGATGGCAGTGTGGAAGGAACAGGTGTTAGCTTAGATGGTGCCTATAAAAGCATTTCAATATGTCAGGAATTAATTTCATGCAGACTTCTATTTTTACCATTGTAGTATGTGTATATATACATATATATATATGTATATACTTGAGAGTCTGCATATACTTCTCATTTCAGCCTCTGTCCTCCATATAAGAAAGAACAATTTAAATACACCTGTAGTCTACCGGTTATGATGCATTTTCCTCACAGGTAGCATTAGTGAAATTTGTCTTCTTTGGAAGCTGACAGTAACTGAGGCTGTCCTGCTAGAGTTACAATCTTGAATCTTCAACTCACAAAGAAAACTGAGAGTATGAGGCCCCATGCTATTCCGAAACACAGCTTTCCCAAGCCTGTTCACGCTGTATTCCTTGTGAATCAGGTGCCAATGGGCTGCATTTAGCACAATGTACTCTCTCTTAAAGGCTCAGAACTGATGGCAGGCAAATAAGTGGTTGGCAGCTACACAGGTTTGCAATTTGTGGCCAACAGAGCATCCACATCTGTATCTAATTATAGAATGGAATAGCCAAATTCTCAGTTTTACCAGTGAATCATTAGCAGATCCTAGCACACATGCTCCAGTATTGTTTAAATTAAATATCAAGCCACAGAACCAAAGATAAAGGTACCATTTTTCTCCTAATATATTCTTGCTATAGGTATCACTGCCATCACTGGCTTGTAATAATACATAGAAAATAAAGGAAAGACTGAGACATTTTATCTCCTTGTAATATAATTAATAGAAAGTGCAAACACACAAGATAGAATATTTGGGCCAATTGATTTCTTGTTTTGTCACTTAAGGCAGAGGCACTTGTCTGGATGGAACTTTGGTTTGGTTTTGTTACTTGTTTTGTTCTCCCTACCCTTCATTTGGAGACATGATTCAAAACAATGTTCTTATTTACAATTAAGAAATGCAAAATTTAGAAGGCAAAATATGTAATCAATATCCTATTAACAGGATTTGTAGATGCCGGAAAATAATCTTGTGGCTATACACAAGAGCAAGCCTATCAAAGACCTTCAAAATTATCTAATCTATAAACAAGCCATTCATACTAGATTTCTCTATAATATCGTTCTGTGAAACCACCTTCCCAAAACATAGTTTTTTACCAAAATCCCTTGTATTTTAGAAACCATATTGAAGTAATATTTGAAAGTACTTTGAGTTTAAATAAATTTAAATTAATTTTAAAGAAATAAAAAAAGCCATATTAAACAAACAACATTTTCAAAAACACCTATGTACACTAAAGTTAGTGCACTTCAGCATCTTTCCGTACTCACCTGTGGTCCAGGTTGTTTCCAGGTCATTTAAAGAAAATACTTTTAATACTTAAAGTCTATGATTTTTCTGAACACTGCTTGTGTTGTGTTGTCTGAAGTACCTTCAGTTGTGCCTTCAGCCCAACACGAATGAGCCTGTTTCTCATGAGGTCAAACTGCTTGGCCTTCCTGTGGCACAGGGTTCAGACAGGCAACATGAGATGTCCTCTATACTCTTTGAAAAGGTACCCTGCCTCTGTGCTTCAACTTGCTGCCCATTGCATGAGTATTGTTAAATGATACTGGAGGTATTTAAAAGATGTATAGATGTGGTGCTGAGGGACATGGTTTAGTGATGGATTTGGCTGTGCTAGGTTTACGGTTGGACTCAATGATCTTAAAGGTGTTTTCCAACCTAAACGATTCTGTGGTTCTATGATTCTATAACTTGTGGCAAAGATCCCTGAAGGAATAATAGTTTACAATTTAAAAACATTCATGCTTTGCAAATAATTAGGTTTATATGACTTTTACTTCCCTATTACAAGGACCAACTTTTTCCATTATTTTAATGCAGCTCAGTTTCAAAACGCTCGTGGATGTTTCCAGAAGTCACATCACATCTTACAAAAGCCACTCCCTGGTGGGACACATCCCTTCCTGTTTGCAGTTGCAATGTGCCCTTGGACAAAGGCACCCGCTGCTTACCCTGAGAAGTAATGCTAGGAAAGTACTGTATGTATGTACCTATGTTTAGATCCTTCTTTCCAATGCTGTGTAAAGCTTTTTGCCCTTCTGCTCTCTCCCTCCCCTGCCTGCCCTTCATTCACTTTGACACCCTATGGCTATCTTGCCCTCCTGCGCCTCATCCTGTTGTCCTCATACTGGGTCGGTTTTATTTGTTGACTGTGGTGTTGGGGGGGGGGTTGTAGTCTGTCCTCCTAATTCCTTCCTTCCTCCTTCAAAGGCAGCCAGTACTTTCTCCTTTTCCCGCCTTTTACAGCTCCCTGGACTCTTTCTTCAGTGCAACTGAACTGCCATAGGGAGAGGGCTGCAGCTGCAGGCACTCTTCTGAATGCTGCTGGCAAATGCTCTCACAGGTCATTAGAGATTCACAGGCACTAGTTTGACAACTGGTAAGCCATTACTACAGTCCATCTTAGTTTTTGTCTAGGGAAAATAACTCTATGAAAATAAATTTAAGAGATTTTTTAGAAAGGAGAGCAGCCAACTAGGTGTATGCTATTTACATCTAATATAAAACTTGTTACTTCACACAAATAAGCGTCTCTCCAAATTTTAGCTGATCACTACCTTTACAGACTTCTAAGAAAGCGTTAGTTTTCCTTTCGGTATACTTACCTATCGGGTGCAGGTGCCCAGGTGCTGGCAGCAGGGGCGGCCGCTCCTGTGAGGAGAGACGAGGGGCTGCCCCGGGCCGGACACAGCCGGTTCCAGCCGGCTCCACCTGAGCCCCTCAACCACGGGCGGGCGCCTCGGGGAAAGCCTGGGCAAGAAAGGGCAAAAGGCTTCTGCCCGGCAGCCAGGGCTGAGGGAAACGGTGTGAGAAACAGCCCCGCCAGCCCCCAGGGGAGAGCGGGAGGAGGGCAGGAGGTGCTCCAGGCCTACCCCCCCCTCCACCGGCAGAGATGGCCCTGCGGCCCTGGGAGAGACCCCGGTGGGGCAGGTGTTTCCCTGCGCACCATGGGAAGGACTTTCGTCCCGTACTTATACCTGGCGGTCTTACCACCTCCGAGAACAGCCATCGTACAGAGGTGACGTGCCATGGTCTTAGCTTTGTCTAAGTGGGGGTGACAGCAGTCCTTCCCTACTCCGCTTCACACAGGAAATAATTAACATGTTGTAAAACCATGTCATGTAAAACTAAATCAACATTTGGCACAAAACACGCAGATATTACTGTGTAACAGGTTTTAAGAGTAATATTTCTACCCTGTCTAATCCCCTTTTGATATTTTAAATTCCCCATTCATTACTGTCCATGATGATAAAGGGAATTAGTGTTTCCTGAGTAGTTTTCAGCAGTGAAGATGTGCGCTTCAGTTTGGGGTAAAATTGGATAATTCATTAGTCACACTGTTGAAAGTTCCAAGTCTATTATACCCCTTAAGCTATTTTCCCCAGAGAAATTTCTATCCTCCTAATTTGTAATGCTTGTAGCCAAAATTATTAATATTCTCTATAGTAATGCATAACATGTTGAGTATATTTGTTTCTTCATTTGTTTTCTTTGTAAGGCATTTCTAACAAGTAACTGAGGGTATTTGCATTTTAAAAATGATAAATAATTATTCTAAACATCTTTTTTCTAACATACATTCATAAATTATATGTGGAGGTAAATTTCTTAACCCCCACACAGGGTCAAACTGTAACCATTAGACACTAATTAGGACTAAAATCTCAGGAAATAACTGGATCTAGTCTCAAGTTTTAGTTCTGTTTTCTCAATTTTTATTGTAAGCAGTCTACCATATTTAGCTTAATCCCTTGGAGACAATTCAGACATTAAGAATCTCTCTGTGTTGTAGAATATATATATTATGATTCTGATGTGTTCACCTAACTTAAAAAAAATCAGAAAAAAACATTATTTGTAATTTCAATTGGTTTATAGCGAAAACAAAGTCAGATTCCTAAGCAAACTCATCCTAATGGATCCAGAATGAGTTGCTTTTTCAATTTAAAGAATTACAATAATTCTATAATATTGAATGTAATGTAGTATAAGTCACAGAAAGAATTAATCTAATGAAGGTGCATTATTATCACTATTATTACTATTGTTGTTGTTACTATTATTGTTGTTATTATTATTGCTATTACTATTATTATGTTATAAGACCTAAAAATAAAGATGAATTTGTTTGCTCTTTGAATTGTCTGATGGGAATTTCTACATGTTTCCTATCCCTGCACGTCTTCTCTGCATGATGACAGAAAAGAAGAGGGCCCTGGAACAGGCGATCTGTTGCAAACAACCTTCCAGAGCCTGAGCCACGTACAAGGAACTAAAAGAAGAAGAAAAGCCAGCACTTGTATGTAATGTTATTAAACCGCAGCACAATTCATCCTGATAAGAAATTGAGTATTAGAAAAACAATATTCTAGAAATAAAAGCTAAAACAATTGAACCCAAGGGCCAAAGAACTTCTGGCCAAAGTTTTAACTGATTCTACTAAAAGCCTCTTCACACATACAGAATACATACTGCATGAATCAAGATATGTAGAGCAATATTCCTTGGGATCACAATTTACAAAAGACATTTCCTCACATGAATAAAGGCAGTTTTTTCTAGAATGTCTAGACCTTTCAATAATGTTAATTTCACACTGCTTACAGTCCTGCCTAGGAATGGGTTTTGATAATTTAGTTATGGACCATAAGGGTATGATAAAATGGCAAACTGAAAATCTAAAGCAATCATTCATTTTTCTCCATTTCATAGAATCATTTAGGTTGGAAAAGACTTTTAAGATCATCGAGTCCAACCATTAACCTAACAGTGCAAGTCCACCACTAAACCATGTCCCTAAGTGCCATGTCAACACATCTTTTTAAATATCTCCAGGGACGGTGACTCAGCCGCTTCCCTGGGCAGCCTGTTCCAATATTGACAACCCTTTCGGTGAAGAAATTTTTCCTAATATCCAATCTAAACCTCCCCTGGTGCAAATTGAGGCTGTTTCCTCTTGTCCTATTGCTTCTTACTTGGGAGGAGAGACCAACCCCCCACCTAGCTACAGCCTCCTTTCAGGTAGTTGTAGGAGCGATAAGATCTCCCCTCAGCCTCCTTTGCTCCAGGCTAAACAATCCCAGTTCCCTCAGCGGCTCCTCATGAGACTTGTTCTCTAGGTCCTTCACCACCTTCCTTGCTCTTCTTTGGACACACTCAAGCACCTCAATGTCTTTGTTGTAGTGAGTTTAGGTCAATTGATTGGAGAATGTAGCAAAGCACTTTGCATAAAGTCAGTAGATGCTCAAGGTTTTCAGGGGAAAAACAAACACCATTTTTTTCATGTACTTTTCAAAACTGCATTTTCTTCTCCAAATTAGCATCACATACAGGCAAATTTTAAATTTAGTATATCCTTCTGAGGACTGATATCTTTATAGAATTTACAGAGATAGGGTAAATAGGATCTTTGCTGTAATGTAAATAATTTTAAGAAAGATCTGCCAAAAATTAAAATTATGAAAAGTCATAATGAGATCTAGACTGTATGAATAAGTAATACAGGCAGCATAAAAAAATGACTAGGAAGCTCTTCCTCCCAGCAATCCCAGCTGTGAAAGGAATTCACAGGAAACAGACACCAAAATACTAATTGCAATCAGACTGTCAACTTAGGTTGGATCAGTGTTTCATTTTGACACACAGAACTGCAGAGCATTTGTTACCATTTTAATAATAGCACTAGAAAACTAACAAAAGGAACTTTCCAACAAATGCCTTCTAATAAAGCATTATGTGGGAAAAGTCTTCACAAGGTTAATCACAAATATGGATTTATTGCCACAGTCAAAGCCAGAGCAGTTCTACAAAATCTCTCTGTGACTCACTCACTCGAGGCAGTATTTCCACCAGTTTTACCCCTATAACCTATCTTTCTGATTGTATGGCTTCAGTAATACTGCATTGCCAGGTCTAGGCCAATATGCCTGTGCGTCAGTGGCATTTAGATGAGACACCTGTGAATGGATCATGACTAGGACTGCAGGAGTCTAAAACTTCCCTTAGCCTGCACCCAGTAGCCTACGGAGCTCCTGGAAGGTAGAGGTGGTTTCCTAAGGCCATTCTCTTTTGAGTTAGTATTGTCTTTTTCTCCATTGTGGAAGTTTGGATGCTCTGCTCCATTCCTTGTACATATGTCCATATGTTCACCAGAACACCTTGCATCATTTTCTGTGTTGAAAAAAAAAAGCCAGACGGTTTAGCCATTTTTTGGGGTAAGCTCCCTAAAGCTTACCAAATACCAGAATACTGTGAAGACCTGTGACAATGAATCCTAAGGTGCCAGAGAAAAAAACAGAGATTATAAGTAGCAATACTCCCTGGCTTATTAATTTGCTCAAAGGAGTTCTTTTGCTTATAGGATGGATGCAACACTAAGTAAAGGTACCATGAGAAATAAAAGGTTTTGTCAGGCACCTTGCATTTCTTGAACTATTGACATATAAACTCTTTTAAGATGAAAAAGTATCTTCTAAAACTGAACAAATTTAACATTTAGAGGTGAGGAGAGTGAAATAAAAAAACGTGTAGAGATTCTGTAGAAACAGGGGAAGTAACTGAACTGGAAAAAATATCTATCTGTGGGAGAGAAATATTTGTTTTCCATTTGCAATGGAGAAAGCAAAAGGGAAAGGAACTGAACTGAAAAAGCATATAGATGTGGGAAGGACATGTTTGTTTTCTATTTATAATGGAAAACTTCTATTGAATACCCCACATAAAATACCAATATCCAGCTAGAATTCTTAATATTTTCTAGTAGTGCTGCATCAGTCCTGAAGAGACTGCTTAGAGAGAGGGAATTCTGTGGCCACTTGTAAGTATCGAGTCTGATTTCCCAGTATTCCACATGAAAAAAAAACACAAGGAAAATTGCCAAATTCATCAGTTTTCCAAAACCCAAAAGTTTGACAGTGACTAAGGATTAACTGTGTTTGCTAACAATTTACTGGTTATTGTATATGAAGAAGGCAGACCCCTATTCAGCATTCATTAGTATTTAAAGCTTTAACAGCTTCTGTTTCATGTAAAAAAAGAAAAAAAACATGACAGCATGTAAGAACCACTCCAGATAAAAATGCTCTTCTGAAACATATCTGTTCATTTATGAACATGTCAAATGACAGAAATGATCAAAATGATCGCTTGAATTCATCTTCCAAAATTGCTCGTCTGAAAAATGCAAAAGTTCATACCACAAATCAATTTCCTGAGCTCTGTAGCATCAGATTCATGCCTGCTGAGCTAGCTGACCACACTGTTACTTTATTTTATATTGAAAATCTGCAATATTTCTGCAACATCCTTTGCTTAACTGAAAGCCACCTATATTTATTTTTTTAAAAAACAGATGCTGGGAAGCTATCATGTTAAAATATATATTTCCCTCAATCTGTAAATAATCAGCTAGTCCACAAATCTTCTTATTAATTAATTTTTTTAGGATAGCATTATTAAACGTATGCAAATAAGATATACTGTTGAGGTAAGCAATGTATTTAATCCAAGAAAGGGTACAGAACACATGGTTCACGCTAGTTTATGATTTTTCCATGACAAGGAGACATCTAGCTACAAGAACTCTTTGCTGCATCACAAGTAATGAAACAAGTAATCATAAGGAGAATAACACCAATGGCCAAGTAATATTGAACTCTACCAAGAGCAAGCATATGCTTAGCTTGCTGTGTAGAACAATTAGGAATCAAGAACCTGGAGCCAGCACCTGGGAATTTCTTCCACATGAGTCTACCTTATGCATACTTTGTGCTTTTCTGGTGCCCTGCCTCAAAAAGAATACAACAGAAATGGAAAGGGTCAGAGCAGGACAATGAGAAAAATGTAAAAAGCAATAAATGGATGAGGGTTCTTCAGCATGGAAAACAGCTGACTGAGGATGTTTATTGATTGCCTCGGGCAGGGGTGCATATCAGTCAGCCCTTCATTGTCCTGTACATGCAACAATGTATGCAACAAAAAACATGTTGCAATGAATGCAACAACAGGAGATGATTCTTACCATGTCATTATGCTATGACCTCCTTGCCACGGGAAGTTGTACAAGGTAGAAGTGAATGTGGGTTCATGGGGGACTAAAGACCGTCATGAAAGAGAAATTGACTGAGGTATGTCAAATTAAAAGATGTTATTTATGGCTTAGGATGTCTTGGAGCCACAAATGTTGGAGGCTGGGAGAGGATTTTCAAGAAGAATCACTACATTTGCCCTGTTCTAATATTCTTTCTTAAGCATTTGCTGTTGGCAGCTGCTGCTGATCACATAGACCATTGGTCTGGACCAATGTCACCATTCTTACACTTTCACAAACCTATCCAAAGTAGGGTTCTGATGCCATTGATAACAGAGCATATAACTAAGGCTTATATTAAGAGCTTACTGCAGGGATAGCAAACTTTTGGCAGGTGTGCCTGGACTAGCACACAGGACTATTGTCAGTGACAAAAACGTCGCAGGAGATTAACCTGCACGGTCCCTGCTCTGTGCTGAATGTCCTGGATAACAGCAGTTGGTAGGATAGGAACCTGTGTGCCAAGTGTGTGGTTGAGTGGACCATCCAAAACTGTCTCGGATGGATTTTTCCCCAAACTTAGTGACACTAAGGAGGAGGAAAACAACAAACATTAGATTAAACAGTAACCAGGGGAATATCAAAAGCCTTTTGAAACAAAGAAAGACTCAACTTGAGAAGTGTAAAAGGAGCATAAGGAGTTGCAATGGTAGAGACAAAAGAGAGGGTAACAGAGCAGCAATGTAAATCTATTTTGACATTGCCAGAAGTCACCCCGCTGGCATCTGTCCACGTCTGATGGAGTCGCTTCCTCTCGGAGGCCTGAGTGTGCCAGAGTGCAGCAGAGAGGGACCCACCCCTCGGCTGTATGTATGTCACCTCGTGGGGTGCTCTCTTATTGTATGTGTGCATTGGAAGGCTGCAGGAGGTGGTGTGGGGAGCTAGAGTGTGCGCTTTGCACCCACACGTCCTCTGAGCGGGGGTGGGCGTGTATGTAATCATGTGTCTGTGTGTGTGTTCACAGAACTCTTAAAGATTAGAGAAGGATGTTTAGAAATTTGCAGGTATATGCAGGCATTTTTTAAGTGTCTAGGACAGTGTTTTACCTGTTGCAATTATGATGCTGACCCTCAATGTATAGTTCACTGGTTACCAATTAATTACATGGCAATAAACACCTTCAGTCCTGGTTCAACTTAAACTATGTGAATTGAAGAATTTTGTCATGTGAAATCACCTGCTCCAGATGCTACACTCCTCAGCAATAAACTACATGAGATCACAGTGGCAGTGTAGTGATATTATGACATGAAATCAGTTCTACTTCTGATATAGAAGCAAGTTATAAGCACTTGGGATCCTACATTTGAAAGAATGAAAAATGCGAATAGGTGATCTGTCTTTCTCATGGGCAGAGAGGACAACCCTTTGCAGATTTTAGGGAGATACTCATCACAGAGACAGCACCAGTGTCTCAGTGCAGCGCATGGGGATAAACATTCCTCCCAGTCCGGATGGCTGTATCAAAAGGAGTATCCACTGCATTTAAAAAGATAATGCAGTGAACAGTGCTGACTATTCTTCTTCTGCTTGAAGCATTTATACATTTCACAGGAAGCACAGGCTTCATCTCGTGGAAGGCATACGATCAAACTGCAGTCTTAACTGTAGCAAACTCGCTTTACTTTTTAGGTTAGCCTAAGAAAACCTAAGAAATAAGCAAATTTTTTTAAACTAATTTTCAGAATTCTGACAAGACAGTACCAATCTCATTTCCTATGCACAGGCAGGTACAGATTTAGTAGTGAGGCGGCAACAGGGGGATGGAAAAGCTCATATCCCCACTTACTAAAAGCCAATACAGCATATAGCCTGTCACACAGGAGGGAGAGAGAGACTGCACCACCGTCTTCATGACTACATCCACAGCACTACACACCACAACAAAAACAGTGGAAACAAATCATCTATTTTTAGGGAGTCTTTATACTGCTATCTTTTACTTATAGCATAATACTGAATACGAGACATTATACATTTCCTGGGTAGTTGTACATACTCTCCTGAACAGTACTAATGCGGTGGGCTCACAGCAGCTAAGGCTAGTATTGTAAGGCTGTGATCCTGTCCTTCTAAGCAGTTGCAGATTGAATTTAAATTTTTAGACTGTCTGTATGGATTTTATCACATAAATGAACTTTGTTTCAAACTTAATATTTCATGCAATCAAGACTTGGAATTTAAAAGTCTCCAGCAGGATTTTACTATAAGTTAAATGCAGTTCATTATAACACAGGCCTTACAAGAAAATCAACTGTTTATTGTTCAATGTGAGAATTAAATAAAGAACCTGAAATCCTTACCCCTAGTAAAACAGAAGTGAAAAAACCAGAAGAATGACTGAACACTGAACAGTCTTTTCTCTTTCCTGTTGGACACATTTTTATTGTAGCAGACATTAATTTTCACTTGTAAATTCTCTACACGATTACTTATCAGTTTGATAAGTTATTAGGTGGGACCGTTATTTACTCCATTCATACAGTCAATCAGTAAGACTCATTCTTCACCAGCATATTGCAGTTTACATGGCAAATATTAATCAGTAGAATTCTACTCTGGTGAACGTGTGTTGTAAGTTAAATTATGATGCACATTAATATGGGAGAGTCTCTGGGAGAATTTTATATGTCTCTAGCATAATTTAACTTTATTAACCATATATCAAATCACATAATGATAGAAAACACTTGTTAAATAAGAAAAGGTCTACTTGGCATCATAATTACAATTTAGATATTGTTCAGTTTAGCTGCACTTCTGTACTGCAGATCAGTTTCTGAATAAGGAAAAAACACTAGAATCAACATTGTTCTCTTTTTTGGCCAAAGATGCTGCCAAATATTAGGTATTATAAAAATTTAAAGTAAGCAAATAAGTTTGCCTTGTTAAAATGTGCTATTGCTTTTTAAGTCTTTGCCATTTAATTCACAACTGAAGAAGAAGTGATAAGCCTTTCAAGGCTTAGCTAACACTGACAGCTTAGCTCTGCCATTCTTTCTCACTGTTTATATCTTATTCTGACAGTAGCCATACTAATTTCAGTGGAAGTACTCTTACAAGTAGTCAGCATGAGTAACAGGAGCAGAATCACCAGCTTCTGTTGGAGAGGTGACATTTGTAACAGAGAACTTCCTGGCATCCAGAGCTTCTCACTTCTTGCACTATTCTAGGAATGTGGAACATTCAATGCTTTGCAAAAGATTTTGGATTTCCCTAGGATAATTCTGGATGGAAGGCACCTCAGCAAAGTTTTAGTCCAACCTCTTACTCAAAGGAGGTCAAGTGTGATCAGGTTACGGAGGGCTTTAATCAATCAGGTTGTGAAAACCTTCAGGGCAAGAGACAGCACAATCCTGTTGGGCAACCTGTCTTTGGTCAGTACTTGACTGTCCTAGCGGTGAAAAGTTTCTCCTCACATCCAGTCAGACCTTACTGTGTTAAATGTCGCTCATCCTGCCATGGAGTGCCTGGCTCTGTCTTCTTGAGAGCCCTTTGCAGGTCCTGGCACACTAGCGTTAGGTCTCCTTAAAGTCATCTCTCCTCCAGGCCAAAAAAGCCCTAGTCCCTCAGCCTCTCCTCACAGGACACATGCCCCAGTCCCCGACCACCCTAGAGGCCTAGGATGATGAGGGCCCATTGAAGTCAGGGACCAGACCAGGGACCTGTTGATGTCTTTCCTGTATTTCAAGGTTCAAAATTGGATGTGATCTGCTAGATGTGCTGGGTATAAGGGGATAAGCCCTCCCCTCGGTTTCCTGGCTGTGCCCCCGTGAGTATCTCCCAGGGCACTCTTGGCTGCTTCTGCAGTCAGGGCACACTGCTGGCTCGTGCTCAGTGTGTATCCGCCAAGGCCCCCATGTCCCGCCCCACAGGGCTGCCTGCAGGCGGGCAGGCACCAGCCTGTACACTGCCGGGGGTGCTTCCTGCCTGTGGCACTACTTGGCCTTTGTCCCTGTTGGACTGCTTAAAGTTCCTCTCGGCCCACTCCTCCAGCCTGTACAGGTCGCTAAGAATGGCAGCACAATTTCATTCCTCTACTAGATACAGTATTTAAACAATCACTTAAAAGGTTGCCGAAAAAGTTATACCTTTCCACATATCTCGTAAGTAGAATTCTCCATCATGAAAGCACAGTAAGTCAACAAATGCTATTAAGTCAATTGGGAGTGCAAATCACTATGAACCAGCTGAAGCAGCATTGGTGTTACTGTATTCAGAAGTCTTTTCTCTCTCATGCATATTCTTAGGTTACAGTTATAATAAGCAGTAGCAGAAAGTCATAAGCAACATCAGCTCTCTCCTGGGTTTTATAGTAGTCTGCAGAAATGCTAGTCACTTAGCATAGTCATCATACCAGATGTTGTCTGGAGCATTTTCTACTACATAGCGCTTCCACCTGGAGTGTCAAATATATCTAATGCACTCACTTTGTGGAAGCTGGCCAGTGCATTTAACAGAACTTTATATATTTGTGGGTGCTTAGTTTTTGTCACTGTGAAAAAACCCTGTGCATGTTACCTCCTTGCTACATAGAGAATGACTCAGTTAGGATCTTCCACACATTCTGTTTTTAACTTTTGGAAGGTACTAGCCAAGAAATTACTACAAGGAGGGATAGGAAGAAGAGACAATTAAAAATGCTTTCTCCTAGCCAGTGATAAACTATTTAAGACTACTTTATTTCAAAAGTATTTTAGGCAAAAATTTAAAAAGCAGTATGAACATTTAGCTGCTCCAGTTATATGAAGTATTTTTCTCATATATATATATATATATATGACACCTTCTCACCTACCAGTTTTCCTTTACATGTAAACAAGCAAATCATGTACTTGCCATTATTTTAAAATAGGCAGGAATACTACAACATTCACTTTTGAAATATATTTTTGCAGAGTACCAATGACTGGGCTTCTTTACTGATCTTTACTGGGGTT
>VYZV01035796.1:19975-45987 GCA_013401275.1 Pandion haliaetus | reverse complement strand
TCAGACCAGGAGTGAAAAGGAATTCCAAAGAAAAAGTAGTTATTCTTTGAGCAGCAGAATCAGTGAAGTCTGTTTTCCCACAGATATGAGTCCTATACAAACTTATGCATGTCTATCAAGGTGCTAACTGACGCTGACAACTCTTCTTGCTGCTGAAACATTTGTAACATTATTGCACTGGTTGGATTATCTGAAGTTTAGTCAAGAAAAAGCTCCACTACACATTTCCTCCATAGGGTCTCTCATTAGGTCCACCAACAAAGCCTCTCTCCTCTTTTCACCTAAGGAATTCTGATTTTGACAAAATTAATTGATTGTAATATCGAGATTTCTACTTACCTGTTTTGTTTGGTAGATATTGACCATGGGATGCGGGGGGGNCATGCTGAGAGGCTCACTCCAGGACATGTGATGCTCACAGTCAAAGCTAGTTTATGACTTGCTATAAGGCACCAGAAAAATAGTCTGTGGTGAGCTGAAACTTACACTGAAAATCCTCTGCAGTAGTTCTTTCCTTCTGTGTGAATCTGAGTATTTGATATAAGATTCAGAATATTTTATATGTTGTTTAGGCTCAGGTTGTTTCAACTACTCATTGCATCAATTTTTAAGCACAGGTACAGTCCTGTAACTCATCTCCTGATGACAGCAAAAAAGATGAATTTCAAAGATGTTTTGCTGTTGATGCATATTCATTACACTGTTTTAATTTCACTTAGACCGTATGAACTCAAATTTTCTTGTGTTTTTTTTAACTCAATTCCGGATTCTATACTTTATAAATCCTCAGTTTTTTTATGTTCTGAGAATTCCATCCCAAAATCTTCCACACAGGTAAAGGAGGATATCTGAATGCTTAGAAGCAGCAGAATTAATCTTTTCTCTTTTTATATTTCTGCTTAAAATACAAGTATTGCAATGTAAGTAAATGAGCCAAATTATTATGGGTAATTAACTGGTCAGATATTTGCAAGTAATTGTTCAGTACTCACGAGCATTTTGTGTAAGATTATACTATCATTAAACCACGTTTATAGTGTATTAAAAGTCTTAGTGCGATTTAGCCAAGCACATTTTTTTCAACATTTCCTAGAGTCATGCTTTCATGGAGAGAAAATAATGAATACCAAAAGACTCTTTAATTTAGCTAAGAAAGGTGTAATGAGAGACAGTATCTGGAGTAATATAAAATCCAGAGTAATTCTACTCAGAAATATGGCATAACACTTTAATAATTGATCAGAAAAGTCTTGCTTCATAACAATATAAACTATTGCATTCACTGCAAGAGCAACTGGGTTAAATTACAGTGCCTGTGTTACAGAAGAGGTCAGACTTTATAATTTAATGGTCCTTACTGGTTTTAAGATGAAACCTTCTGTAACACTCAGATACTTTAAAAGGTTTTGAACTAGAAAGTAATATAGTGGCAGAATGTCTGTGGATGTAATAAATAACAACTACCCATTTAATGTATTGATAAAAGAACTTTCCGTTTTTATACTATTTCGCTTAGATATTTTCCTCATCAGTGTTTGCTCTGCCTAGGGGATATTTATCTTCTTCGTTACATGTTTTTGGCTCCTACAAGTGTATCAATGTCATTTCAGTTAGTAGAATCATAATATTGGGGGCTGTGGAAACACAGTGCCTCAGTCTGTGATTAATGCAACATGCTAATTATGATTTTTTTTTTTTCAATTAAGATTTTTTTTTTTCAATTTGGGCTCTAGGACTGTCAAATCTTTCACTTTGATCTTCACTAAATTCACTTCAAAAGCCTTCTAAAATTTCCATTAAAACATTTTTAACTTACCTGAAGGATTTCTTTTTTTTAAGTAATGGCATTAATCTTAGTCAAAATTTGATTGTGCAGTTCACAAATTTTAGAACTATGTCACTTGGAGGAAATTAAATAATGCCCATTTCATTATAATCTAGGTTGTGAGGTCACAGAATGGTTAACCCTTAATGGGTGGTGCTGCATTCTTATAGAATATATTAATCAGCAAATCACAAACTTCAAATGTTTCACCACTGCATAAATTCACACTACATCAGATCTAAAAAAACCCTGAAAGCAATTTTTTTTATTCCTTTCTTTTAATGGCAAGGTAGGATTAAGGATACATGCCCAGGCTTTGTTACTCATGGGTTATTCTTACAGTTTTGACTTACAAGTTGTCTGTTATTATTGTAGAAAAATGCATTATTGTGCAGGGTGCACATCAGTATAAAACAAGGTCAGTATGTACTGCTTCACTATCATGCTATGATTTCTGGATGATATTCAGCTGGTGACTTGAATGGGGCATACAAAGACTTAAATGTAAACAGAAAATTGATTCTAAATAAAAAATACATTCTCCAGGCTAGTGTCTTAACACAAGCTGAGAGAAACAGCAATCATAAACAAAGGATGCAAAGGATGGAAATGAAATCTGACAGTTCAGAGATGTATTAGGGATAAAGCAAAGACTACTATTTCAATCTTTATTTTTGTTTACGCTATCTTTATATTTATTCACTTTTTAAATCTACATTTTTATGCTATATAGGTGGTTACAGTGTGAGTGCTAGTAAGAAAATTTAGTGAAAAATATCGTTATTGCTTTAGATCAATGGTGAAGCTACACCATTCATATTACTTATAGAAAGAAAGGATTGTAGAAAATACCTTAGTTCACTCTTGACTTTGCTATGCTGACAGGAAGTTTTAACAATTGCAAGATGATCAGCCTGAGCTGCAGCTAAACACATTCATAAGCAATCATCCATCAGCAAGATCTTTGACTAATAGTCTCACTGCATTTCAATAATGTTTCATCTTCAAGATCCGGCTGCTTTACAATGAATCCTGTTCTCTCACCACAGGATATGAAATTGTATTTGTGTGGTTTGTGTGTGCATAGCCTTCAAAGAAGTGAACATAGTCAGAACAAGCCATCTGTAATTAACTAAAGATTGTAGTGAAAGGATTAGTTCTATGGAACGAGTGAATAGTTCCCTTTTAGGTTAATTGTTAAAATAATATGATCAGCAATGCTAACAGAATACATTCCCAAAATACAGAAATGCTGTTTTGCTTTAGCAAATATATGTTGCCTGAGTGTGGTGGGCTTACGCTGAGAATGACAGTGCCTTTTATTGGTAAGCTTTCACCATCTGCTCTAATGATTTATTCATACTAAGGAAAAGGCAGGTGAAACTACAGAATGGAGATAAATAGCAATAGATATGTGCTGAATTGGGCTGTGATTGTGGAAATGGGTTCAATGTTAACGCTAATGTTCAGGCAATTGCTATCATTCAAATGACATCTCCACATGCTATTATGTGGTCTTGAGGTGCAAAATATTGAAGATATAATGCAGAAGATCTATTTTTAGGCAAGTAATGATTTCCACTCTGTCTTCAGACATTCATCCCTTATTATGGATAAAATTATAAAATATTTATGTATATTTTGGCCTTTCATACATAGCAAATCTTCAGGACAAATTCTGATGAAAGATTTCTGCATCAAAGACTCCTGGAAGCTGTGAAGATTTTACAATAAGTTTGCCTTATTTCTAAGTCTGTATTATTGAGTCATTTTCCTACAGTTTACTGGGCTAGATAGAGCTTTAGTCTCATCCTGTATAGCTGTTCCTTTGTGGAACTAAACGTCCAAAAATCAAGAGCCTGGAATTTTGACATGAAATTCAGTGTAACCAAATTCCTGAATTTTCTTTGATTATGTACTGGTTTGGGCTGGGATAGAGTTAATTTTCTTTATAGCATGTCATATGGTACTATGTTTTGGATTTGTGACCAAAACAGTATTGATAACACAGGGGTGTTTTAGTCATTGCTGAGCAGTGCTTACACAGCGTCAAGACCTTTTCTGTTTCTCACACAGCCCCACCAGTGAGTAGGCTGGGGGAGTGAGCGAGTGGCTGTGTGGGGCTTACCTGCCTACTAGGGTTAAGCCATAACAGATGACAATTTTATGCTCCAGTAAAAGGAGAGACCATCATATCATTTAATTAAAATATTGTGCTAGTCTTTTGTGTCCTTTTGAAGGAACAATGGTAAAATATTTATTGGATGCAAAGGAGCATGTAAAGGATCATGAAAGGTGGAAAAATTATGGAGATGAGTGTCATTACATATATGAAACAAAGTTTCCAACGTAAAAATAATAAAAACAGACATGCAAAAAACAGTAGTCCACCAGTAACTATTCAGAAAATTTAATAATCATACATCTTGAGACTAAAAATCCTTCAGTACTGATTTTCTGTCTCCAATTATAATATATAATAGGTTATACCTATTTCTGAGGTAAGAATATCAAAACAGAGCTTGATATGTTACCTATACTTTTTCAAATGTGACAAGCTATTAAAATAAGCATTTTTGTTTACAATCTCTGGGAATCGGGCTATATTTTAAAATAATGTTTTTGTAAGGTCATGCTTTTTGCTTAGCACCTGTGGGAGCTAAAAGTGCGTACTGACACAGCTGACAAATGGTGTCCTGTTAAATTATCATAGAATTTTGTGGTCCCATGAGCTTTGGATACAGAGTTCTTTATACAAGTGTGACATGAAGTAGAAATCAAATCCATGTCTTTACAAGAAAAATTACATGTTTAGCAAATGTGTTACAATCAAAACATTTATACAGGTGAAAAGGGAACATTCCTTACATATGCAGATAAAAATTTATTGTTTATCTAAAGTTTTAACGGTCTAATCATAATAGAGAAATGGGTATTATCATTTGTTCACTTGCAATGGTAAACACTTGTAATTAATGGTATCGTTAAGACTGATGGGCAGAAACTTCCCACTACCTATCCCCTTTCTCTGGTATAATGTTCATCCTTCCAATTTTTCCCTGAATCCAAAGTTTGACAGCTTCAGTCTTCCTCAAAAAGGAACTTATAACAGTTCATTAGCATCTTGAGTTTCCATCTAAAGGAGCATGACACTGATGAGAACATCTTCCGACACAGTCTTGATTCCACTTAGATTTATTTTTTTTTATATATGCTCTGACAACATAGATGGCTTGGCTTGACCCCATTTCATTTATTTCCATCTTAAGTTTGACTGTTTTCAGCCATTACCTACTGAAGTTACATAATAGGCTTCCCCAGCACTGATTAACATCAATGCAATTATGTTTCCCTGGGCTACTGTTTGTTATTCATTCACTGCATGGTTTTGTTATAACTTCATGGTATGTGACCTTCACAAATAAAGAAATCAGACAGTAGTAACTTGACTAATAGAAAAATGTTTTCATAGCTAAACCAAGGTAAATTCAGCTCAGTCAAAACCAAAGATATACAGATCCAGACTGCCAGGTCAGTATAAAATGTGTGGGCTTTTATTGGTTGCAATGAAATGGTATTTAATGAGATACAGATGGCTTTGCTAACCAATAATCAACCATTTTGAAGACTAATTAGTACCCATTACAAAAGTGATGGTGATTAAAACTATATTAGCTTTCTCTGGGATTTTCTGATGTCTGCCCTCACCTACTAATACTGAGCAATATTTCAAAATATAGCTATTAGCACATATTAGTGGATAAATTTGTAAAATACCTTCCAGTTTTCTTCCCAGTGTATGCAGCATTCAGAATGTCATGTTCAAGTTCACTGAAATAAATATTTAATTTCTTAGGTTTTTTGATTGAATGACCCATGACTGTAGCATAATTATCTATATTGGTTTACACCTCTTCCCAGGAAAATGTAAATACTTCAAAGAAGCAGCATTTTGAACTTCCTGGTAGGTACTAATTATTAAGAAAATATTTAATGCTTGGACAAATGTCTTCCCTAATATTTAATGTGCATTTTTCTTTTCTCAATTTCATCTCTTCCTCCTAGTTTTAGCTTCTCCCATAACATGCCAAACAAATTACTCCTGAACATTTATGGTCCTTGCATATTTTTTATTATTGTTACCTCTGCCCTATACATTAGTTGTAATTTAGTCACAGTATTTAAATCACATGACTTCTTATTAATCTGCCACATGCTGTAAATAATAAATGAGAGACAATAAATTGTGAAAGAAAAATCAAGATCCAAGTATTTCCAAATGTTTTCTCTCTAGACTTGTTCCTTGGTCATTAATAATTTTTTGTTCTTGTTAACTCCTTCTGCTTTGTCTCTTATTTCTTGATGCTGAAATGATATCTGCATTTCCGACTGAAAGTCCACATCTACCTTGTTCTTCTTGGTCATAACTAACAGAATAATGTAACAGGCAGAGTGAATAGAGAACTGGGTTACAGAAGATAGGTGAGAGCTGATGGGAAAAGTCAGATGCACCTGACTCCCAAAGTTAGGTATCATCAGGAAAACAGACAAGTGACTAACAGAAGACATGGTGACTAGTGTCAAAGCGGCAAGACTTTACCACTTACCTTGAAAAATGTGTGGGATGATGGGAATTAAAAAGAGGGAAGTTAACTCTGGTTTTAAACTGCAGACAGAAAAAAGGTCTAACAAGCAAGATCAGAACATAATCTGCATGTTCCTATTCCTGTTGTCTAACACAGAAAATAGGAAAAAGAGAGTGTCCTGGGTTCAGCTGGGATAAAGTTAATTTTCACAGGAACCTGGGAGGGGACACAGCCAGGACAGCTGACCTGAGCTAGCCAGGGAGCTATTCCATACCATGTGACATCATGCTCAGTATATAAATGGGGAGTGGGCTGGGGGGAGCTCTCAGCTCTCGGTGGGGGAGGTGGCGGAGCGTCAAATTCCAAATAGTGAACAGTTACACTGTGCATCACTCGTTTAGTATATTCTATTATTAGTACCTTTGTTGTTGTAACTTCTCTTTTTGTGTTGTCCCAGTAAACTGTCCTTATCTCAATCCACGAGGTTCTGTTTTTGGTTGTTTTTTGTTTTTTCCTTTTCTCCTTTCTGATTCTCCTCCCCATCCCACCGGAGAGGGGCAGGGAGGAGTGAGCAAGCAGCTGCGTGGTGCTTTGTTACCAGCTGGGCTGAAACCTCGACAGAGGGTCAGGGTAGCATTTCATCCTGTTTTCTTTGCCTTATCCCAGAATTTATAGAGTCAGTGGCAAGAAGTGGCAGAACATCATTCCATACTTGGCAGGGATGTCAATAGGCTTTTTTGTTACCCAGGGTTGATCTCCAGTTTGCATAGTACCTGCACTGGCAGTATCTAATTGATCAAAACAGCTCAGGAGGAGCATCCAAGGGCTGCGGCAGGGGAGGGTGAAGGGGAGCGCAGTGCTGTTTAGGCCAGCACTGCTATTGAGTAAGTTGTTCATCAAACACCATCTTTACTGGATTGGATAATGCTCAGTATAATGAAGGTCTGATTGCTGTTTCGCCCTCGAGGTACATGAGGCAATAATAATATGTCTTAAAAGAGTAATAGACACAGAAGGTAGAGAGAGGTAAGTGAAGACCTTGAATTGACAGTCACATGTAGCTAAGTGAGAAGTAAATTCCACTGGCAGATAATTGATTCATCAGGGACCTTTAAGTGTCAGATTCAGTAGCTGGCTGGAAAACACTGCTGCTTTTTTCAGATGCAACTGAAAGGAACAGAGTGAAAGATGCATTCTTATGATTTGTCCTTTCATTAGGGTAGTTTTTTCAGTAAGATTAAGCTGTGTTGAACCAGGTATCCCAGTGGTATCTCAATTCTATGTGGCTAAATGAAACACAAATTGCTATTTATAACACATAGGACTCTGAGTTCTAGTAAATGAATACGGCTTATTAAACAAAGCAAACGCTAGAATAATCTACAGTCATCAGCCATACAGCTGTATTCCCATACCTTGTCAGCATAATAAAAAAGTGGCATAATAAAAAATAAACAAGCCAAAACTAACTTCAGCATAGAGTTGAAAGTGTATTGAGGCTGCTTCTAAACACAAATTGTTGGCAAGAGCATGAGCACTGCAAGAGTAAAGGCTCCCTGTGACCATGTTCCAGCATTGGTCCCAGTCCACACTCCAGTGATTAGAGCATTGCAGAGCTTGCAGGAACTTTCTTCTGCTGATTGCTGTCTGCATGTACGGGTGGACAGAACTGTACGACATGTCTTCCTCTGTCCCTCTGGGCCTTAGCTTCTGCTGTTCTCAGTATTCTGGTCTCTGCAGGAGATGAGGGGAAATGCATCTCCACAGAGGTTTTCTGCTTTTCTAAAGGCATGGAGAATAGATTCAGTATGTGGAAACTAGTAACACTACATTTCCGTCCACAAGACCACTGATATGTGGCTATCTGTCTGTCTGTCAGTTTAAAACAATAAAAAAACTTGGTTGCACAAAATCTGAGATGGAAGGATTTTGTCTCGGAAAAAAAGCTAGGAAAACTCTGAGCTTTTTCCTCTGCTCCTGTCCTTATCTCTCTTTTGGTGCAGAATTTTTCATGTATCGTAGCAGACCTTCAGCAAGTATGATTATTTTCCGTTATTTTATAGCACTGTTTATGCTTCTGTTTTCAATTATTACAATCGCTAAATTAAAGTATTATACATATTAATCATATACAAATAATAGCAAAGTATTTCCAGGGCTTTAAAAAGTTCCATTTGTCTTAGTATAAGGGAAATGAAGCTGGAGGAAAACATCATCTGTGAAAATAACAGTGTGATACATGAAGATGCAGGGTTTTTCCTGTTTCCTTCAGTGAACTAAAGAGGATCCTCTTTAACTACTTACTGCTGATGTTAACTAATTCCTCTTAAACTATTATCATAAAAAATCTAAAGAATAAATTCCAAATAAAAATAGATCCTAAGAGGCATTTCTGTTTTCTTTGAAGTGCTGTCTGACCCATGGGGAAATTTCTTTCCAAGCACTTTTGTAAGCACTAAACATAAATGAAGAACTCAGACCTTCCTAAGCTCTGTAAAACCTTCCATTATTTACAAAAGGTTCAAAAGTGATAGTTTAAATTTCCCAGTGAGTAGGAGTAAATGACAGGGGCTTATTTGTTTACAACTACAGCATTGGAATGATACCTGACATTTTCAATTTGAGGAGGAGGCATTGCAAGAAACAGAACACAGAAAGGGTTACTGAGAAAAATGGGGATCTTTTTTAAAGTATCTTTTTTCAAATTACTTTATGTTGGGATAAAAAGGTGGGAGAGAACCACCTTGACACCAAAAAATCCTTCATGTTGTGTTAGAAAAACTAGGGGTTTTTGCCCAGGTTGGCAAAATGATGTGTACTTTTTGGTGGGAATGTAAAAATGCTTCTCTTGAATCAGTTTCAGCAATTTACATTCCTTCAAACATGAATCCAATTTAGTCTGACTGAAAGTTCTTCCATGCAGCCACCACACCTCCCAAATACATGCTTTGGAAGCTCTGTAACAAGTCTTACTACTGTCTGTAACAAGTCTTACTACAGTGTCTGGGGTAATCGTGTTTTTGTGTTATTCATCTGCCTCTACTGAAATCAATGAAAGAAGCTTCTGTTTGTTGGCCAACAGCTGTAACATCATTATTAAATTCTCTGCAGTACCCTACTTGAATCAATAAGGGGCCAAGAGGTCTTGACAAGCTATATTTTTTCTAATATTGATCTTGATGACCAATCTGGTGCCCTCAAGTCTAACCATTGATTCTAAGAGACAGAACTGTCAAGCTGGAGGCCAAATTTGTGCTATTAAACACATCAGAGTTTGTAATTAAAGAAAATGTCACACTCATATTTTTCATCACAAGCGAAAGGAATCATTCCACCCACATACATTAAAAATAAAATGAAGTGCACAGGTATACTGGAGGTATGTGCACTAAATTTCATTACTGTTTTTATAGACTACATTCAAACTCGAATTAGGGTCACTAACATTCAACTGTATAGGGAAGCTGATGTTATTCTATTTTTCCTGAACTTATAAATTCGAGAAAGTATTTTTATGAATTGATTTTTTCAGTTACATCCCCTGACCCCATTTGCAATTAATTTTTGGGAATCCCAATCAGAATACATTTGTAAACAAACACACCAATTTCAGATGACCTGTACTTTATCATTCAAGGTCTAGTAATTGTTGATATTCCCCTATTCACTTCAGTGTGATGTAACATGAATTAAAACATGTTCGGATGATGTTCAGAGCTGTTGACCACAGCATGCATATCTGAGAGAGCTGAAGAATTCAAGAGCAGTTTTTCCTCACATATCTTGGAATGCTAGAGCACTTGTTCCCTAAACATGTCAATATGAATGGCTGGGTGCAAAGATGTCTGCTGACTTTTAGGAAGCTCTTAGCTTCATGCAGCTACATGCAGGGATAATTTAATACAGCTAGCATAATTCTTAGAAGGAATATATTAATTTATTGTGGAAGTCTGATGTATAGTCAAGTTCCAAAGACAGAAACTGATTTCAAGTCATTGTATAACAACATAGTGATATACCCTCCTGATTTTATGATTATGTATGTTATAGTATTAGATTATTAATTATGTCTTGTGTATTACACACTCTAAGAAACTCAGTAAAAGACAGCTGTTGGCTCAGCAAACTGATTGCTCAAAGTAAGGGAGAAAACCCTTACAAATAGGGAAAAAGTCACAGGGATGTTTAGCACAGAGTCATATGAAAAGTTAGGTTTGAAGGGAGATCATCTGCACCAATCTTCTGCTCAAGTAAGGACTAACTTCAGCTTCTCAAAGCTTCTCAACTCCCATTTAGGAATAACAGAAATCACCAGGTATTAATACAATAGGTTTTGAAGTCTGAGGAGTCTAGATACCAGCATCACATGCGAGTTTTGCACTATCTATTTCAATACTTTAGCTGGAGTTGACAGGTCCATAGTTGTCAGGCCTGTCTTGATTTGCCCAAGGTCACAGAGGGCCTCCTTGACAGAACAAGAAATTTAAGATGTAATCCTTATCCAAAGGCTTTGATTTCCAAAACTCATCATTTGCATTTGAAATTTCAGCTTTGCTTGGCTTAGCTTTCTTAGGAATTACACTGAAATATCTTTGTCTCAGAATTTAGTAGAATGCTTTTGTTTAAAATATTACTTAAGTTCCATTTTCATTACATTGTTTTACAATATCATTATTCAGTTTATAAAAATACGCTCAAGCTTCTCCTCAACAGTGTTTTTGTGTGAAAACACATATTGCAGTGGAATTGTAGGTTATTTCTGAAAATATTAAAAGGAATTAAAATTCCTTAGGAATCAGTTCATTAGCTGAGTCCACAAAAACTTTTACAGTTGATTCATTTTATTAGGCAATGAATACTGGTTCAGAGTCTTACAAGACATATGGAGAAAGAGGAAGAGAAGATAGGTGTATGAATAAAGAGATAGATGTCTATATAAGCGTGTGCAAGAAAAATACTAGTTTTCCTATAAAGTTTTAGCATTACTACAGAAATGCACTGGGTGTATAGGTTTTCACAATTGCCAGTTTTAAACACTGTTACTATCTACTTTTACTTCCATTTTCTTTGTCTTTGCAAATTCCTTTCACTTAAAGAGTGGCACATTTACTGCCATATACAAAGTTTTGCAAAGTTTCAAGAAAATTCAAGAAAATAAGTATTACAGGTTATTAAGATTTCATCTAATTGAAAAACTGAGCTTAGTTAATGTTCCTACAAATTCTTGAAACTCAGAAGTTATTTTCTACTGAAGTTTTATATTTTCCATGGACTTAAACCTGAAAAGTTATATTCCAGATTACTGTCAGCATATATACATTAGGCCTGCTCTAATTAAGTGCATTTCCCTTTAGGGACTAAAAAGGATCATATGACCAGTTTCCTTAGTGGAGCTAAAAGGTGATAACCTGTCAGGATATAATGCTGTCACCATCTTTAAATGTATATTCATTTGTAAAACTTCCCTTAAAAAAAATCAAGTTTATTTGTTTTGGCTAACTGGAAAATGAATTTTTGATCACTTACCCCTTTTTTCTAAAGTGTTTTGAGACTTAGTTGAAAAAGCATGAAGCGCATATTACAAACCACCCTTCAACTTGGTTAATGTCAGAAAAGAGGAATTCAGTGTTTACCTTGATTGGCTGTGGTTGAAAGGTCAGGATTTGAGAGATTTTAATTTCTTTTTCTTTCCCTTTGACTTTCAAAACCAGCTGAAAAAATAAATGCATAAGAAGTAACAAATTGAACGCAATGTTAAGATTAACTGTCTAAATATAAAGATGTTTTATTCAACATGTATAGCCATATACAATTTAATCTCACATTCTTAGTATTCTGCCATTAAGAACACTATTACTTAAAAATCAAATAATCTCAGGGCATTCTGAAAGAGAAAAAAACAGATAATGGATATATGGTGCATATCTCAAATTTAAAACAAGAATTTTATGCTACTATATGTAGCTACTATATGTACTCTATGTATTTTAACATCTATCCCCACAATGAATCTAAGGAAAGAAGTGTTATGAATTCAGCGAATTTCATATGGTAATTGACAAAGTGAAAGATGATCAATATATGTGACAAGGCAAAGCAAGGCTGCTTTCAAATTACAACTGGCTTGGTGAAAACAAGATACATGCTTCGAATCTGGTAGTTTTTCAGTTATATCCACAGTACATATCCAATGCTGAATATGGATGATACCCAAATTGAAGTTAGTTCTATTTATAAAAGTACAGTAAGTAGAGAAAAAAGCAATTCTCACATATTACAAAGGTCACAGTAATCTTAATATAGATTTATGGGGGTAATATTGAGCAAATCATGTTTTCATCCAAGTATTGGCACTACTTTGTTTTGTATTCCATCCAAAGACAGTCCTTATACTGCTTCAACTCCAGTCTAATGAAAAGATCTTAATTCAGGCTCGGTTAATAGAAGAGAATAGTACAAAATTTAGATTGCTTTTAAAGGAATAACAAATTCAGTTCCCCTTTTAGAATGTATTTGAAATTCTTAACTGCTTCCATTTAACTTCATATGTGCATATTAAATTGTTGTTACTTGCTAAAATCCATAACTAAAATGTTTTCTTAAGACAAGAAGGTCATCCCTTTGTGAACACAGGATCATTCATTGACTCAGCCCACAGCTATTGTTAGCTACTTTGTAACCTCTGTGGTACTGTGGTTAATGTACTGGTTGTTGCAACAATGAAAATTCATATAATACTATATTTTTGGTTTGTGATAATAAATAGCATGTTTATTTAAATAGTACTGATTTTAGAAAAATACTCATTAATACAAAAAGTCATGGCTAGATAGAACAATTTGTTTAGATGAAATGTGTTCTCAAGAACAGGTTCATTTTTTCTGGTGATTAATGGTTATTCTGGGGTGTGTAGAAAGACCTGTACAGAAAATTCTTTACAGCTTTTTCCTTTTTTTTTGCTATTACTAATTTTCTGTTGAGAAATAATGATAGGAATTTTTTTTAGTTTTGTACCTGTGTGAGCACACACCTAAACAAACTTCTATACCTGCTTACTTTGTAACTGTTATTATGTGTTGCCTGCATAAATTCAAATTATTTTAATTTTTCACAACAAATTGCTTCTTCACTTATATGTGAAAAAAAGAGATGTGTGTTCATCCTATGCAACAATGAGGGATCAGTATCTTTAAAAAAGTTAAGGACTTTAAGTTAACTTTAAACATATAAAGAACAGTAATTTGCTAAGGTGGCTTCTGGCAATTTTGTCTAGGGGCAGGTGTGTTCCAGTTTTACATGCTGAAATTAATATGCTGCAAATATTTAGATTGCTACATAAAAGTATTCATTGTTGTGTCTTTAAAAGTCCTTTCATGCAATTTTAAGTCTTTTCTTGCTACTGTATTTTCTTCAATGTTCTCATGGCAAACTGAACTAGAAAATTCCCCAAGTCCAATACTCAAATACATTAAATGTTAGCTCCCCCACCCTCGAGCATATTCAAAACAAAATCTAACTTATTTTTCCATTTTCCTTCCTTATCAAAGTCAAAATCAAAATTTGGAACATTTTGTATTCATGTATCCAGAGTAACAGGATGGCATTTTAAAAAGCTGGTGAGTCTGTCATTCAAAAAGGAGAAACTGGTTAAAGGAGAGAGCTCTCCTTTCAAGAGAGATGCAACTCGAATTTTAAGCAGATGACCTGCTGCTGCTGCTGCTTCACAATTCTAACAATGCATCTATGTAGGTTTCATTCCTCTCTGCTAATGTGACTCAACTTGTTGTACAGAAAAGTGTTATAAATATTGATGATAATTGTTAAGCATGATACAGTGTTCCATGTTAGCAGCTCAGCTACTCAGGAGATAATTCTCTTCCTTGGGAAATGTCAATCAATCATGATAGGTCCCCTGTTGAGAGAGGAGAGGGGAAGGGTAAAATGGGAAGGGAAACAGAAAAACAAAGGGAAGAGGAAGGGAGGGAAAAAGGAACACATCAGCATTTTGATTCAAAGCACTAGTGCAGTTTTGATGTAAATACTTCTTTGTGTCTGTATGTGGTTTACAGTGTGGTTTTGATACATACAAACCAGATATCTTTTTAAGGACATAAAATGGGGAATCCCACTCCAGGAGTGCAGCAAAGGTTCTCCAGCTCCTAATGGGGACACGAGGACCAACAGTAGGTCCTTTGGAGAGCTTCAAAGCACTTGCATGGTAAGGATGTTGGGTACAGACTAACCTACCCCACAGTAAACCCCATGGACCATATGTAGTTACTCATACTCCTCTAGGGAACTCAACTAACTCTTTGATATACTCATGTCATCCTACCATGCTGAACGAGTTCCTAATGTAAATTACTCCCTACTTTGCCTTTGTTAACCGTAGGAAAGCCTAAAAACCTATATTGGGCTAATGGTTTTGGGTTAGGATAAAGATAATTTTATTCATACTAGCTGGTATAGTGTGCTGTTTTGGATTTGTGATGAAAACAGTGTTGATAACATAGGGATGTTTTTGTTATTTCTGAGCAGTGCTTACACAGTCAAGGCCTTTTCTGTTTCTCACACAGCCCCACCAGCGAGGAGGCTGGGGGGGCACAAGGAGTTGGGGGGGGAACACAGCTGGGACAGCTGACCCCAGCTGACCCAAGAGATATTCCAGACCATATGATGTCATGCTCAGCATATAAAGCTGGGGGAAGAAGGAGGAAGGGGCAGGATGTTGAGAGCAATGATGTTTATCTTCTGAAGTAACGGTTATGTATGATGGAGCCCTGCTTTCCTGGAGATGGCTGAACACCTGCCTGCCCATGGGAAGCAGTAAATGAATTCCTTGTTTTGCTTGGCTTGCATGTGTGGCTTTTGCTTTACCTATTAAACTGTCTTTGTCTCAACCCATGGGTTTTCTCACTTTTACCCTTCCAATTCTCTCCCCCATCCTACTGGGAGGGGAGTGAGCGAGCAGCTGTGTGGTGCTTAGCTGCCTACTGGGGTTAAACCACAACACTGATGTTCTTAAGGATAGGTGGTGTGGATAGCCTGTTTTAGACTACAGTGCAAAACACAGCAGTTTAATCTCACTTTCTTTTTTTCCTGGTAACACAGGTATTGTTTCAAAACTGAAAGAAAGACTTTGCTATTAGTTTTGATTTTGTGCATGTAATAAAATAATGAAGCATGGACTACTTCTAAATAAATAATCACAGAATCATAGAATGGTTGAGGTTGGAGGAGACCTCTGTGCCACCTAGACCTGGTTGCCTAGGACCATGTACAGATGGCTTTTGAGTATCTGCAAGGTGGAAGATTCCACAACCTCTGTGGCAACCTGTGCCAGTGCTCACTCACCTTCACAGTAAAAAAGTGCTTCCTGATGTTCAGAGGGAACGTCCTGTGTTTCAGTTTATGCCCATTGCCTCTGGTCCTGTCACTGGGTACCTCTGAAAAGAGCCTGGCTCCAACCCCTTTGCACCCTTTCTTCAGGTGTTTTTATCCATTAATAAGATCCCTCCTGAGGCTTCTCTATTCTAGGTTAAATAGTTCCAGCTCTCTCAGCCTTTTCTCATGTCCATGGCATTTTCTGGACTCTCTCCAGTACGTCCATGTCTCTTACTGGAGAGCCCAGAACTGGACACAGCACTCCAGGTGTAGCCTCACCAGGGCTGAGGAGAGGTAAAGGATCATCTCCCTCCACCTGCTGACAATAGTTTTCCTAATGCAGCCCAGAATGCCATTACTCTTTGTGGTAAAGGCCTGTTGCTGTCTCATGTTCAACCTGGTGTCCACCGGGACCTCCAGGTCCTTTTCTGCAAAGATGCTTTCCATCTGGGTGGTGCCCAGCATATGTTGGTGCCTGGGGTTGTTCCGCCCCAAGTGCAGGACTTTGCATTTCCCCTTGTTGAGGTTCCTGTCAGCCCATTTCTCCAGCCTGTCGAGGTTCCTCTGGATGGCAGCATGACTCTCTGGTGTACGAGCCACTCCTCCTGTATTGTGTCATCTGCAAACTTGCTGAGAGTACGCTCTGCCCCATCATAAAAATCATTAATGAAGGTGTTAGAATGGACTGGACTCAGTATTGACCCCTGGGGTACATCACCAGTTTCTGGCCTCCAACTAGATGTTGCACCGCTGATCACCACCCCCTGGGCGCAGCCATTCAGCCAGTTTTCGATCTACTTCAACGTCTTCTCATCCAGCCCCATACATCAACAGCTTGTCTATGAGGATCTTAGAGCAAGGGAAGGGAAAGTGGAGGCAAGGAAGGAGGGCAGAAAGAAAGATACTCAGAACACCAGGAATGAGGAGAAAGAGAGATCTAATGGGCTCTCTGGGACAGACAGTTGCACTAGCTGCAACCTAACTGGGATTTGAAGCACAGGATGATGTGGGAAGGGGAGTAAGAGGACAACTGTGTGCACTTAATGGTCTCAGGGTAATGGAGGGGGCTTCAGTCATTAGCCCAGTCAGCTGGGTTTCCATTAAGGAGGCAATGAAAGAAATGTCCACGTGCAGACATTCATGTGTGTTGCAGTAACTTTTGTAATACAAATGAATGTCTTCGGTATTCATCCTTTAATAGTTCTAAACCTGGGAACCGGTCCAAATCACAATTTCAACATGGCTTTAACTAAACTGGTATTTTTAAAAAGTAATTTTACTATATTTAAGGCATTCAAAGCACATATCTGCCCCCTGAACATCTACTTCATAAACAAAGAAATGTACTCTGCTGATCTTCCTTCAATTCTTGTATGACTGGCTGTAAAATCTGTCTCTGATTTTTATCTTATTTACTCCACCTACATTTAATTTGCACAGAACTGGGGCATCTCTGTGTCAATTCCCAGTATAACTCACTCTTACCATGGCTTGAGTAGAAAATGCTCTATATGATATAGCAAAGCCATCATGGCCACTATTTAGCAGCTGAGCCCTTTTCACTCTGCAGTTATCATGATGCTACACCTCAGTACCTTTGTCTGGATTAGAGAACAGTTCAGTTACCTTTTGTCCCTACTGTTTTTTAGCTACAGGCACTGTGTATTGTCTGATTTTTACTCCAGCATTACCTATTCTCTCGTAGTGACTTATTAAGTAATGCTATTTTCCTTGCAGCTTTAATAGACCACTCTTCTCTAATTGAAGGAACTCTGCTATCTGAGAAGCAGCATGTTTCCAAAGTAAAGTACAGCAACAGGCAGGAGACTTAATTTCTTTTACTGTTTAGACAGTGACTCACTGTTTGACTTTGTGCAAATCACTTAGGAGGTCCAAATTTACAAGCATCTGCACAAAGTTTGGGTGTCTTCATTTTTGTTACCTACCACAGAGTTTTGTTCTGAGAGGCGCTCAACACAGAGAACAGCAGTTAAAGGCAGTGAGAGCTGCAGGTGCTTGACATATTAAAAAATCAGCATAGTATTAAAGTGTTTCAAAGTCAACATCTTAACACCCCAGGTGATTTAAAGCATTTTTTTTTTTAAACGTTGCCTTGAAAAATACTGTTCCTTGATTTCCCTATCTGCAAATAGATAATAATAGCCTTCACAAGGTCTGTTGATTGGAAATGTTTATAAAACTTTTTAGGATTGCTTGTGTTATAGAATGAGACATTCAGTCAGCCCTGTTGGTATTATTAAGTTACACATACTAGAAACATTACAAACAAGACCAGATGGAAATAACCCAGCTGAAACCTAGACTCAGTTAGCTAGACTGTGGCTATTCGCCAGGACTTCTGATGAACAAGATTCAGTCAGTCTTCACTGCACACTGATCCACATTATTGGGTACTTTATGAGTCAAAAAAACCCAGTGGATTAGTCATAATCCTGTCTTTCCTCCTAGAAAGTGGCATACATCTGTGAAAAATCTTCTGTGGTTACAAAGGTGAAAGAAAGCATCCTGTTAATTAGACTTGAAAATAAGTACTTCACCACAATTAAAAAGAATCCAAGCAAGCAGATGTAACAGAAGCTGAGCTCAGAGGAATTCATCAGGAGATGATTACTTGCATTGGCAACCAGCAATGACAGTGTGCTTGCTTCCAAAATGTATTATCTTACTGACAGTGATGCAGCAGCAGTGCCAGCAGAAACATCATCTCTGGTAGAAAGGTACAGCAACACGGGCCTGTCTGTGAACACGAAGATCCACTTGGAGTGGAGTTTGATAACAGCTTTGGCCAGTGAACCTTCTCACAGCTGCCTTCTCCCATCAATGTACCTATGTTTTACTGTATTGGAGCAAGCCTAGTTGCATGACAGGGCACTTTGGGAAGATTACACTATGACAGGACAATATGCATGAAAAAAAATGTGAGACTAAACTCAGTAGCAGATTGTCATGACCTAAGGCATTACCCAGCCTGTGCATGGATAGAGATTGCTACCACGGGTTTGTAGAATTCCATAATACACAAGGAGATGGAGGCTTTTATCCTCTAAATTTCTCTACTTTATTAGAGTATCACAAATACCACACAAATCACCACTAGCAAGAATACTACCACAAAGATCACCACTAGCAAGTACACATATGATCAATAAAGTGAATATATATATATATTTTTCCAGCTATTACAAATTACTACAATAACTGTTACAGGTTACTTCAAATTTATCATTAATGAAGCAACTTATCACCAATATAACAGCAGGTACACTTATGATAGATTACCTATATGGATATATAATATGGGTGTCAAGTGAATTAGACAGATTTCAGAAAGGGCCAAACCATCCCAAAAGGAAGGACAAACTGCTCACCAAGAGGGACCCAACCATCTTGGAGTTGGGAGGACTGTCGTGGTTTCAGGTCAGCTCAGTCGGTAACAAAGCACCACGAAGCTGCTCACTCACCCCCCACCCCCTCGCCTGGCCACGTTGGGATGAGGAGAAAATACAAAGGCAGGCTCGTGGGTCGAGACAAGGACTGGGAGGGATCACTCCCCACTTATGGTCACGGGCAAAAGACAGGCTCAACTTGGGAAAAAAACCAAATCAATTTAATTTACTACAAATCAAAACAAAAACAAAACACAAGGGTATTAGGAAGGGAAACTAAACATCAGAACAACCTCCCTCCACCCCTCCCGCCTTCCCGGCTCAGTTCTATTCCCGGTGCTTTCTACCTCCTCCCCCCGGCGGCGCAGGGGAACAGGGGATGGGGGTTGAGTCAGCTCGCCACACATCGTCTCTGCTGCTCCTTTTCTCAGGGGGAAGATTCCTCACTCGTTCCCTGCTCCACCGTGGGGTCCCTCCCACGGGAGACAGTCCTTCACCAACTTCTCCAACGTGGTTCCTTTCCGCGGGCTGCAGTTCCTCACAAACTTCCCTGGCGCGGGTCCTTTCCGCGGGCTTCAGTTCTTCCCGAACTCCCCTGGCGCGGGTCCTTTCCGCGGGCTGCTCTCCCGTCTCACACTGCTTCAGCGCGGTTTTTACCATGGGGTTACGGCCACCTTCGGGAGCCTCCGCTCCACCGTTCACCCCCATGGGCTGCAGGGCCATCAGCCTCCTCAGGCGCCTCCTCCTCCCCCTCCACTTCCATGATTCCAGTATCGGCAGCGATGTTCCTCTCAGGTTTCCCACCCCCCACACTACCGGTTCCCCTTCTTAAATATGTTTTCCCAGAGGCGTTACCACCGTCACTCCCCGCCTAGAGGCGGGTCCGACATTTTGGCGCGCGCGTCCGACATTTTGGGGCGGCGAATTCTTTATCTTTATCCGACATTTTGGGGCGGCGAATTCTTCCAGCAACTTCTTAAAGGGGCCACCTCTGCAGCCCCCCTCCCCTGCCACCAAGGAAAACCACGCCACACAAACCCATAACAAGGACAAACTGAACCAACCCCAAAAGTGGGCCCAAAGTGGGGATCAATAAGGTGATCCTCCTTGAAGTGAGACAGAGTCTCACTTCAAAAATGATCCCCGTCACAGAGTCTGAAGTCAGCCAGGCATCCCCAATGACAGTCCAAGATCTTGTAGAATGCTTGTGCAGATTTCAACTTGTTTAGGAAAGTAAAAGTATGTACAGCATGGGAAGTTCTCAGAGAGAGCGCCTCCATTTTGGATAAAAATTAGGTCCTTTTTATATTGTGGAGACACAAGAAGGTGTAGGACACCACCACTTTGAGCAGCCAGTTGGTGCTGTTAATGTCTATTCTTCACCTGGAACAGCCAGTAGGTGATTATGTTTCTGTTCTTTCAGCCTGATTTTATTTTCCCAGACTGCTTCCACTTTTTCAGACAGGAAGTTGCCATTACAGTTTCTCAGGTTGTCACCTCTTTCTAGGTTCCCCACCTGTACTTCAAAGAGGCCAGCTGCACTTTTCAAGGATGTTTCTGGTCCCAGGGCCTAGTTCCCAGGCTCGCAGCTCCCAGACCAGCAGGCATTTTCTTTTGTAGTTTTCCCCTTTCTAACCAGGCTACCTTTTTGGCTGCTCACATCACAAAGTTATAGTATTAGTTATGACTTAGAGTAAAATCCCAAACTAAAGCACACAGCACTGTGTTACTCATCTTCTACAGGCTTCTTTGCTGATGCTAGAGAAACATGAAACAGAAGCTAAATATTACACCAACTACAAACATTTGCCAAATGGGCAAATGATCTTTTGGAGCTGAGTGTGTGTCCTCAAAGTTTCATGTGTAAGGCTAGGAATTATCTCCTGTCATAGAATTTTGTTCTTTCAAAATCTGCATCAAAGCAATTGGGTTCTTCTGTTACTGAACTCTACAGTTTAATGGAAATGCTCATTAAACCTTCATCTTTATCGGCATTGGCTGCTGGTAGCCTTTCACTTGTCAGTTCATCTTTCCATGTTTTTCCGTCTAGAAAATGGACATTTACTTGTATTGTGAAAAATTCATGATACACTGCAGACACCACCAGTGCTAGGTGTTACAGATATTACAGTCACCATTATTATTGTTATTATAATGCAGCAGGGAACAAGGACTATTCTGGGATCATGCCTACTGTTTCTGATGTTTGTAGAAGGAAGATGTATGTCAGCAGACAGTACAAAAGTACTTGTGAATATCAAGACATCCTTTAAATTTAAAGATGGACCTGTTGCTAAAGACCTTAGTAACACTCTCCACCTCTGTCTACCAGATGAAAAATTTATTAAGAAATTAATTTTTTTAAAATTATTGAGCTCCAGAGAGTGTGCCTATATTTGAAAGAAATTCTTAGATTCACAGACTTTGTAAAAATTTTCCTAGAGGTCGAGCCTATTAACTACAGTGAACAGGCTAAAAATCAGTCTGAGGATCATACCTGCCACTCACTATGTGACATATATCATTCCTTTGTGCCTGCTTGCCTTGTGCCTGCAAATAACAATTTCTCACCATTGCAGGATTTGGCTTTTAGTTTCTAAGTGGAGCAGTTTCCTTCTTCATTTAAGTTCGGAATTAGACTCGGCTTCCATTGTGTGATTGCCCGTCACACAAGTACAGAAGTGCTTTCCCACTTATGGAAAAATCAGTAGAAATCCTTGCTTATGTTACATTAAGGTATGTGTTATATGTTTGATTCTATATGGATAAATGCAAAGCAGAAATTAAAGGATAATGGGAAATGGGAGAAATTACTAACTCATAGACTAGTTGTAAGTGTTTTAAGCTCTATTTTAAATTATCTTGTCTTTTAAAAGGCTTGGGCTGAAATATGACAACCTGTGTAATGACCAATACACTTGATAAGGGGCCTGAGGAGCAATTTCTTGCCTTTAAGCTTTCCTAGTATACCTACTCTTGGTGTCTCTTCTTGTATTCCCTTTTTAATCTTCACCTGTGTAGACTGTACAGTACCAGAAATAGATTGAAGAGAAAAGCAGAAGAAAAATATGGTAAATGGAAAATATTGCACTAAGAATTCAAAAACAATCTTGAAACATATACACAGTGAAAATACTTGGGGTTTTTATAGCAAGCCTATTCTTCAGTGCAACCTACAGTACAAGGCCTCCCAGAGGAGATTTAGGAACACAACCGTCTTTGATTTTAATGGAAACTATGTTTGCTGAGGATGGTGCTATCTGCCTTGCAGTCACCAGGTAGCCTGGTTGCACAGCAGGACCCTCTTGCCTGTAGTATAGACACAGACAGCGAGACGCGCTTCAACTGTCTAAAGATGCCTGGAGCTTCCTCTCGTTCAATGTGGGAGGCATTACGTTTCTTAGAGGAGCTTCTTTCTTCCACACAGCTGATATTCTCCTGACAGGGTTTTGACATAGCTAGGAACCATGAGCTCATTTGACATAATAGGAAAGAGGCTAAACGAATTGGGAGAAAGATCTGATTTAGCCACTTCAAGAAGAAAAGTGGAATTACTGAATAGGCAGGTGAGCAAAAGGTAACTATTTTTCTAAACCGTGCTGCATCAGAAGCAGTAGATTTGTTTAATAAATGCAGAAGAGTAAGTCAATTGCCAAGATACTTAAGGAAAAATGAAGGCTATTGTGCTTCTACACAGAATGAAACTTTAACTGGGCATAGCTTTCCTGTGAGAGAACAAAAGCGGGAGAAAGATTTATACATCTCTCAAGCTATTTTTTCTAGCTAATTACAGCAGGGCTCAATCAAATATCTCCCCAAACCTATTATCTCTCTACTTCCCTCTCCTACTTTGCCCTTCCACAATATTTAATAACTTTATCACTGCTCCCCCTTTCTAACGTATAAAAATTCACTGATTCTTAAATGGTCATTAATGAGAATGTAACCTCTCTTGTCTGAGGTTCACTCGGAGACTGCATAGCCCGACAGTGAGCTATTCTTCACAGCTTTCCTGCATAGCCTTTCTGTGGATACTGATTTTATACATCTCTTCTACTCTAATTTCCTGCTCACTCTATAGTATAGCATCTATTAGTCACAGAAAGTTGGAAAGTGTAAGACTCTGCAGCTGGAGTACTCTGAGGCTTGCAAATAACCACAGAAAGGTTTTAGACCTTTCGGTGTAATGGGCTGTAAAAGTAAAAGCTGTGATTTATTGTTTCTTCCAGTTACTGAAACCTAATGGCTAGGCTACCTTCTGTGGAATTCAGTGATCTGCAGATGTTTCTATCTAATAAGAAGTTTGAATAAAATGTGGTTCTTTACCTTTTAATACATCATATTTCCATGTTATTGTGCAACCTATTTTGCACAATTATTTTTTTTTACATTCAGTTCAAAGTTGAAAATAATACATTTTATTTTTATTTTAAAAACAAAACATGTTTTAAAAAATTAAACCTGTGACCATTAGTAGTAAAAAACCCAGATGAATTATTCCTGTTACTTCATGTTAAATCAGTCTAAAAATAAGAAATATTAATATATAGGTATATGGATATGTATGAACACAGTAATAGTTTATATTGTACACACACACTCAAACAGATCATGGATATATACCACTGTATTTATGCAAGAGAAAGAAACTCAAGGAAACAGAAAAGTTAAGTGCAAATCATACCTAATATTTGGCATTATTTCAATGGAGAATTCCTATCTTTGTTTCCCATTTTCACTAAAAAAAACCAAGACCAAACCAACATATACATATACATATATATATACATATGAAATGCCACAGGATGACATGATTCTTGAGGGCAATATCTTCCTTTCCCAGGTGTGGCTGTAAACCCTGCAGGGAAATGATTGATCATCTTAATAACATCTAGGAATTAGTTCCAAAAGGGGATGAAAGGAAATGGAATGTTTATCATCAAGATATTTTTATGGCCAAAAAAGAAACACACCTTATATGTAAATTCAATAATTTATTCTTAGTGTAATTTAAATCTTAGGTGCCTACTTGAAGAATTCTTATTAGTTCAGCTCTTATTATTACAGAAAAAAGAAAGAAAGAGAAAATAAAGAAAATAATACTATTGCAGAAGTTGTTGAAATTTCCGTACACACACGCCTGATATTTTTAGGGCATTAAGTTTGGTTTTCCAACACCTTCTGGATCCAAAGTTTGGCTTCAGTTTGGGAGAGGGAACAGCTATTTGTCAGCATCCTGAGTCCTTCACTGGGATTTATGAGTTATTCCTCCCTCATCTAAGACTCACACAGGTACATTTTTATATGTTTGCCAGCGTGCGCACAGCTTGCTATTTGTTCACTGGTTTTCGAGTGCATGCTTCATCTGGATTTACTATTTATGGTGCACTTTACATATATTAGATACATGTCCTTTGTTCTCTTTGTTGCCTGTAAAACTGATTTTGCCAGGTTTGCACCTCCTTAGCTGACCATTAGTAGGTTGTTTAAAACCAATGGGTTTCCATCATCAGCCTGTGTCCTTTCTCTTATCATTGTGTGCCTGCCCCTCTCTACACTCCCTCCTGCATCCTCACTTCCAAGGTCTCTTCAGTTGTAGCACAGCTATATTCCTCTATGCTATGTCGTTGTGTTAGAGCCATATCAGATTACACACAGAATAACTGCTTGTTACTACTACCTATATGAAAATTGTACCGTAGAAGGATAAGCAAAAGCAAAATGAAATGGACTTAAGTTACATGGTCATTTCAAAAATTGCTGTTACAACTCTACCAGCTGCAACAAAGTTTAGCTAGGTAAAACAAATTCAGACAAAGTAAACCTGACAAGCCCCAGTCTTGAGGCCTTGCAAAGCTAGTACAAAGACCTGGCCTGTTAATAGTAGTGGCAATAACTTATTCACAAGGCTACAGAATCCATTCCATTCAGAGAAGCATCTAGTGCCTTTTCTACCTTTTAGGTAAATTATATGTTTCATAGCTGAGGTCTACAATATCCAGGTGCTGATTGGAGAAGCTCATATTTTAGTCAAATGAAATAAATAGTGCTTGTACGGAAGTGCTTCTGTTGGAGGTGGGAGCTGAAGCTGTTCCTCTCAAAGATGAGTAGTGGTTCACCCCTTTCAGGTTGTGTCTCTAAATGGTTGCTAACAAAGGTGCTTAAAAGACAGGAGGGAGGGATGATATTCCTTATTAAAGGTGCCAAAGGTGTGCCATGAAATACAATTTTGAAAGTCTCTTAGATCATGAATTTTTACTCCTCAGTGATTTGGGTAACAACTACATTGGGAGAAGAGTGTATTTGTAGGCCTACTCACATGGATACATACCTAGATTGTTATCATTAGTGATTAAAAACCATACAAATACTGTAAGGGAACAGAAAGTTAGATCTATTTGTCTCTCTTCCCATATGGTGGATTCACCACTGGTTTTATGTAATCTTTCTCTTCATAATCTTTATAAAATTTCACTGTTTTCTACAAACTGAGCCAGCTCTAACAGAAGGGTGAGCAGTTTGCCTTCCTCTACATCACAAATCAAAATGGTTGCTGGGCTGCAGATGCAGCATTGAATCATTCAAGCAGTACAAGATTGAGCTCTAATATCACTTAGGTAAATTCTTATCCACTAGGCTGGTCTAAAAAAAGTTAATGAGAACAGTATCAGAATTTCTCCCTTGTACTGACTTTCTTTTGTTGTTTTTTTGTTATGGGTTTGTGTGGTGGTTTTTTTGGTAGTGGGGGAGGGGCCACAGGGGTGGCTCCTGTGAGAAGCTGCTGGAAACTCCCCCGGCTCTAAGTCAGAC
>VYZV01035796.1:6104-19566 GCA_013401275.1 Pandion haliaetus | reverse complement strand
GAGAGAACCAGGAGTGGAGTTGATCCGGGAAGGAGGGAGGGGTGGGGGGAGGTGTTCTGATGTTTTGTTTCCCTTCCCGATACCCTTGTGTGTTTGATTTGATTTGTAGTACACTAAATTGATTTTGTTTCTTCCCAAAGTTGAGCCTGTCTTTTGCCCGTGACCAGAAGTGGGGAGTGATCCCTCCCAGTCCTCGTCTCAACCCAGGAGCCTGCCTTGGATTTTCTCCTCACCCCACTGGAGGCGGGGAGGAGTGAGAGAGAGGCTGCATGGTGCTTTGTTACCAGCTAGGCTGAAACCATGATATTTTTAAATATGCAATATAAGTCAAAACTACTCTCCAGTCCCTGAATCCAGTTCCTTTCCAAAGGCATGGTCTGGGTAAATTTTTCAATTCAAACTTCAAGGCCAATACAGTGAGGAAAGTTTTTTCATAATTCTCAAGTGCATTAACTATGAAATTGGTAGTTAGCTGTACCACAGTGCCTGTGGTAGAAGAACTTTGAACATATGTTTCCTGGCAATGACATAGACAGGTCTGACTAAAACAGTTAATTGCCTTTTATTTATGTATTTGGTTGGTTTTGACTAGGCCCAAAATTATTTAATAGATGTAGTTCCCAGCTGCTGATTCCCAGGAAAATAGTTCAAGTAGTGAACAATTTGGAATGGGAAGACATTCTTGTGACTCCTTAAATCAGGATAAGGTATTGCAAAAGTCAAGAGAAGAAGCATCTGAGAACATAACTCAGGTTGGATACAAGAAAAACTGAAAAAAAAGAAAAAGCTTTAAGATCATTTAACAGTGTTTACTGTGTAGTTAGTAAAGACTTCTGCAGGAAAATGACTGGTTTTCAGCCTTCATATGAAAGTTAATTAATTTAAAACTCATAAAGCACCACAACAGTGGTCTTTTTTTGTTTGGGGTTGATTTTTTGTTTTTCTTTTCGAATTGAGGGTGGTAACAATTTTTCAAATTTACTGAGTGTTGCGATTTCTCTGTTCTTGAGAATTTAAGTTAAAGATTGCATAGTTCAAACAATAATTATTCTAAAGAAGTCTTATGCTGTATTTTTTAGGGTAATAAACTGAATGGAGACCAATGCATGCCTCTAGCATAATTTCAAATGAGTAATTTCAAAACACAGTAATCAACAAAGTTGCAATTGCATGTTATCTGGAAAAGGTCACTTTAAAAAAACAATAATATGAGAAAGCATCTTTAGAAAAATGCTCATGAGATGGTTTAAATTCAAACAACAGAAATTATTTTATATTCCTTCCATTATAGATGAGTATACAACAACATAAAAGGCTAATAATGTAAACTTGTAACTTTTCCATTCTTCTCAGTATTATCCTTTCTTTATAGGGTAACAGATAAAAAAGAACCCTTCATTCCTGTTTCTTTTTTTTGCTGTTATAAGAAATACCATTTTTTCCCCTGACAGTGTAAACCAAAGCACTTTTGAATCCTGTATCCATTCTGAAACAAGACAGATATCTCAGATTTAATTCAGCCAACCAACAATGCCATGTCAGATCTCCACATAAAAGAAGGTTTGAGCGATCTAAGGCTTCAAACACAGCTCTACACATACATGTAACTTCCCCGCCCCAGATTACCAAAAAGGAGTCCTAATAGATTTTTATTTGGTTCAGCTCCTGAGCATCATCTGTTTTCACTCATACAAGACTTATTCTGTGGAGATAATTTCTCTTTTGAAGGACAACTTCTGTACAGCCAATAGGAGAGTTGAGGTAGTGGATATTTAAATGAAACTGCTTTTGGAATATGTTTATGACCTTTATTGCTAGCATTTATTAGTTCATAAAATTAAAATCAAACACACGAGATCTTGCCAGCAATTTAACCTGGATAAGCTTACAAATAGAACATAGATTAAAAAAAGAAATCCAGTTTTCTGGATAATATTGTTATGTTTTTCACCATGGGTTTGTGGAAGGTCCTGTCGTGAAAGTGTTTACCACTCCTTGTAAATGTTTTTAAATAATAACTGCAGTGTACTCTTAACCTGGATGCACTGAATAGTTTTTTAAAAATAAATTTTGTCTCGTGTTTAATAGCATCTGATTAGTTCTGGAAAACTCTGTAGACAAGATTTAGACACAAAGTCTATATAGCACTTCTAACTTCCCAGGTACTTCAATGTGGCTTGGTCTAGTTCTAAAATATGGGGGGGTTGTTACAGGAATCTGAAATCACTAGCAAATTCTCATGAAGGCAAGCCTAAAGTTCAAGGATTATGCCCCCTGTTAGGCAGTCAGAGATTGTTCCCAACTAACATTAAGTGGTTTGTGTAACTCAGTGCATGTTTTATTAGAATATTTAAATAAATACAGTTCTGTATTAACGAAGCAGGTGAATGTGAAAAGTGGTGTGCTCATTAAAAGCCTGTTGTGATACAAACCAGTGTGATACAGCAGCTGTAGGCAGGAGTCAGCTGAATCTTATATTCATTATCCAGATGCACAATGGATATTCACTTTAAATTTATCATGAATACAGCCACAGATGGAAATAAAATGGAGTAAATGTCTGCGTGTATTTGTTAACTGGTGTGCTTCATCATTTAGTAGCTGAATGACTTATGATCATGTAGTTCAGAACACCTCTAATTAATTTTTGAGTTGAGTCTTTATTCTCAACCTCAAACTATGGTTTATTAATAGGTCAACATAAAGAGCTTGCTAAAGTGTAATGTGTGGCTGTGCAAACATATTTGGAAGCACATAGTTCATTGTTGGATGTCAGATGTTTTACCTGCCTACTCAACTAATTGAGAATCATATCAGAAAACTAGAAAGCCATTGTAATGAATGAGACAGACGGTGACCTCCAAACAGACGTAACTCAATTAGAACTGATGATCTTGATGTGAGTAGGTTCACAGTATGATTTTAAATATAGCACAGTTACTTATTTTCCTGCTCTTGACAATATCTTGCAACTACTAAAAGCACAGGAAAGATTGGCAGGTGAATTTTAACTTGTTTTCTCTGTACAAACCTTATTAGAATAGCATATTTATTGAAGGATATTATTTATATAAAAAAGCATTTTGGCTCTGAGTGCATGCAAAGTGGGCATTCTGGCATCTAAGAGGTGTCTTTAATGTCTAAGGAGCAAGAGGTGGTAGGAGAAGAGGGAAGAGTTTTTTCCCTGAACTATAAATGAAAAATCACTCTCCTCTCTTCTCTTTCTTGCAAAAAAACAGCAAAGATAAATTTAAGCCATAATTTTGTTTGAAAATTTAACTTCCTACAGATTTCTATTTCTCAAAATAATAACTATTTACAGGGTGCATAATTGTGTATACTGTATGTCAGAATTCTGCTTAGTCTTTAGACTGGAGGCTTTTGATACCCAATTTTGACAAATATGCCAGGATCATTTATGTAGATATTCTTTCTACATAAATCTATAATATCAGGTGACAGAACCAACTTCTGACCTGCCAGCCTTTGTGCATGATGTTAACTTCATCCTCAGCTGCAATTGAGCAGAACTGAGTCTTGTGCCTGTTTCTTAAATTCATGTGGTTCATTCCTAATAAATATTAAAGTGTTCACTTATGGAAATTCCTATGTAAAAAAATAAGAAAAATTTCCAGTGAAACACAAATCACGCTGTGTTTTGTTCTACTTCTATAAAGAAGGAGATGATTTGGCACAATTTTATGCCTAAGCAGGAGCTGCTTATTTACTGGTGAAGAATATGCCCTCAAAACAGTATCTTTCATACTCCATGTCCTCAACATCTCAGTAAGTACACAGTGTGAAATAAAACAGATTTAGGAAAAACACTCAGCTCCCCTGACTATAGTCCCTTGAATTTTTTCTCAGCTCTGAGGTCCAGGAATACTTTCATCCCTCCTTTCCCAAAATGCAAAAGATCTCCATTTTTTTTTTGCCTAAGATTCTGCTAATTCCCCTGTTTCTGTTCCTTCATCTCTGTGGACTTACCTTGTGTTGGATTTCCCAGGAATAAGGCTTGCATATACAACTGTTAAATGAAAATAGCTGGTGCATGTCAAAATCTCATTCTTCATTTTAAGTTAATCACTCAGATAAATGTAGAACAACAGCGGCAAAGCTTACATAAACAAAAGAAATCTCTCTGATGCATATTTTTGAATAGGTTATGTCAGTTTTTTATAGTATCTGTCTTTACTGTGTGGACCTCAGCATAGTGATTACATTTAATAGATCTTTTAGAACTGTTTTTTCTTTCAAATTTTGCTCGAAAAAATTGCACCAGTTTGGAAAAACAGTTGCTGCAATGGGCTACATAGGGGTTTTGTGTATTGTTATTTTAGATGATCTGAAATTCTGACAGTTGTAACAGTGATGGGCAGGAACAAAAGTAGCAGTGATTTTCAAAAATACAAATCTGCATTGTCTTCGAAATGCGAAGATTTCACTAGACCAACGTACTGAGGGAGTGGAAGGACCTGACACGAATTAGTCATTTTCTGTGTGTGTGGAATTTAACAATCCTTAAATGGCTTGTGCTGGATAAAAGAAAAACAGAAAAATGACCTTTATCTTTGTCACCACTGCAAATCATGTTGTTCCACTGTTCCAGTGATGCGTAGAGGTGGAAATAACGGAGATGAGTACAATAGACTTTTCCATAGACTGAGTTTTCCAGATCATTTAATTCTCTCTAGTGTCTTCAGAACCTTTCCAACAGAGCTAATGATAACAGATTGCCACATTATCCTGTTCATGGTGACCTGTTTGGGTAGCTGCCAGAAATTCTACTCACTCAAAACTATGAGTTAAAAAAAGTGTTTACTGAATTCACTTCTAACGGTTATTATAATGTATTCAGGGCAAATAAAATAATATATTGTATTATTGAGTACTTCATGTGTTAAGTAATGATTCGATTTTGAAAATTGATGCCTTAGATCTGGGTTGCTGCTCTGTTGCAGCTGGTTTTGACTTTTCCTTGCAGACTCTGGCCTTCTGCCAGTTCATGTTCCGTGGGGATAGTTCTCCCAATCTAACAAGGTTGTTTTTTCAACATATAACCAGCTAAACCTATCCACACAAACTCTCTCCTTGCTAAAAGAGAAATAGCTGTGGCTCTGGAGGTGATTAATGTAGATTTTTTCTGGGAATTGTGATTGCTTTTGGGCTGCATGAGCTTAGGAAAGTGTAAAGGGAGAAAGTCTCACCACCTGTGCATATAGTGGCATTCAGTCTCAGACACAGATCATTTTAGATTTTACTCTAATTGTTTGTATCTCTAGCTTTAATATAATTTTCTGAGAACCAGGAAGCTTGAAATCAGATATACCATGTGATTTTTCCATTTAAAAAGTTAGCTTGCATTTAATTAATGAGTTTAATTAAATAAATGTACAGAAATCTGCCTTTTGGCTACTTGAATATTCAGTGTTTCTCCACTCTAATCAGAACAAAATAATTTTGTAAAAGAGATTCTTCCTGGGAGTTCTGCTTTTGAGATACTTTGGTCTTGAGTGTTACTTCTAACTAATTTTGAAGAGCTAGAGGGATCTAAAATTTTAAATGCTTACTGTTTATTCAAACTGATTCCTAATCTTGGGTGTTTGAAAAAGATTTGAAATAAGATCTTTTATTTAATTTCTTTGGTTATTTTTTTAAATTACTTTTAAGTTCCTATAGAAATGCTATATACATCATACTTGTTCCGTATCAATGCAAAAATCACTTTAAGCGTATTACCAAAGTTTACTTACTTTATACCAGCGATTCAGTTAGGCTTTCCATGTATAAATCTTTGTTTTCTAACTTAGGACTAATGTTCAAGCTTGCGTTGAGCATGTAAGTCACCTGCATAGCTTCCCCTTGATTAGAGATTATAGAACTAGAAATACTAGAGGTGGAAAATGACATCAAATCTATTTGAGATGTAATTGCTCTAATTAGAAAAGGTTTCTTTCGGAGTCTGTTTCACACATGAAGGGCTTAAATTTCAATATTACGTAAAAAGTTTTGCCTGATGGATGTGAAGTGTGGCAGTTCAGCAGCTGCTTTGCTAGCAGCTGAATCGTCTCACACGAGCAACAGCTTTGTTCTCTAAGGTGGCGAGAGCAATATAGTCTGGGGAATCATGAGACTTATCACAGGTAGTAGGGTTAAGCTTATCACACTTACATTAAAGGAAGGTTTAAGAGGTTCGGGGCTCATATGTTGGATATCTCATTGCGAACGGGGACACTTGTATTCTGAGAAGATACATGTTTTCAGGGCCTGAAATGGCTTTAGTGACCCCCTCTTGCCTATGTATGTGTTTGCAATACAAATACCTAGAATATCAGAGGGTTTAGACGTTGAACCCGTTTACTTTAAGACTTCAATTTTATGTTATACTAAATTGTTTTAGTTTTGTGATGAACTGTTATATCTTGATGTTGCATAGGTTTGCAAAGGTTAAAATGCTATAAAATTAAGACTTGATGTTAATAAAAATTTTTTTTTAAACTCTTCAGATTAATATCTGAACTCCTATTAGACTATAGTCCTGAAGTATTCAAATATTAGTATCATTTTCATTAATAATGAGTACATAACTTGATGGATTAAATTGTGATATATATGTTCACAGTTCACTAGACTAATGAGAATCTAATGTGTAACATATTAATAGTGGTTCACTGCCTTCTGTTATAGCAGAATGGGGAAAATAGAAATACTATTTTAAGTAATGGCATGTATTCAGGTTTCAGATCTGCTATAAATCTCTCTCCCTACAAGAAGCCTTTTTTTATAAATCTCAATGTGATCTAAAGAAGAAAAGACTTTATCTTAAGGTAGTTACTTAGGCTTAGTCTAACCAGTGACAAATCACTGCAAAAGAGTTGGTTCAGTTCTCTCCTTGCTACCCTGTCTTCTCTGTAGCAGACCTACAGATTGTACAGTCAATGCATAATTGGTTGATCCAGTGGAAAAGTTTTTGTTTTGTCTTGTTTCATTTAATTTTGTTTGGTGGCTAAACCAGTATACTAGATGCAAGGGAAATTTCAAGGCAGCAAGACTTCCACTTTGTGTGGCAGCTTGCTATCAGATTGGCTTTGCTATCATGCTAAGCCACAAAGCATGCTTTAGTTTTTAAAGCAGGGAAGATTCCTGCATGGATATAGCATCAGAAATCCAAATGTGAACAGAATTGAACTGCATGCAGAGCCACTCCACTGGGGGTGCCACTTGCCACTGTTGAATGATTAGCTACTTTTGCAAAACTAAGTGGGGTAGGGCCTCACCCCAACTTCTTGTCTGGTTTTGAGGAGGCACCACGCTCTTCAGAAAAGCGGCAATGGGTCAAGTCTGTCAAGCCACTAAGGTCCAAGCAGGCTCCAATGTTTGTTAAAAACAGCTCAGACCGAATATGCCTACTTTCCACATAGTGAATAATAAAGCCCAGTCTCAAACTTTGCCATGGCATGTTCGTCTGTGCCCATTGTACCACTGTCTCCCAGCAGCCAGGCTGAGATTAGCCACAAGGCAGCCACTCATTCACGACGGAGATAGATGCAGGCAGAGTGGATGTTGGGGAAGATACTGCACAGCCACCCATCCTTTCCTAAGAAATTAACAGGAGAAAGTCTTACATTCTTAGCCATAGGTACTTTGTGAGTAGTGAATGCAAATGTTCAAAGCAGCAAACATCCAAATCTTGAAGACAGCTCATTGATGGTGTCTTTTCAGATATTATATAACTATTATCATTTTATGTGGAATTCAGACATTTGGGTGATAGCCAGCTGTAGAAATCCCTGAGCTAGAGGTAGTTTTGGAAGATGCCTATATTTTTCATGATTTTTTTTCAGTACAGAAAACTGATGGACTGAAATTAATAACAAAAAGCCATTGAGAGAGCTTAAGTCTCATGTAGGATTTTCATTATACAGTTTACACAGGCACAACATTTCAGAATAACTAACTTCATATAAACATGTATGTATCTTTTTCTATTACATTCATATACATTTCAAGTTTTCAGGAGTATTTGTAAAACACGTTCGTAATTGTTTTATCTCCCTAGACTTGAAAAAAAAGTGCTAAGATGCCATAAAGTTGTTTATACCATGCTGCCTTTTACGTGACTAGAAGGACAGGTACAGAGGCTGTCGTGGTTTAAGCCCAGCCAGCAGCAAAGCACCAGGAGGCTGCACACTCACTTCTCCTCTCCCCCCCCCACCCCCCACCCCCTCCAGTGGGGTGGGGAGGAGAATCAGAAAGGAGAGGAAAAAAAGAAGGTAGAACCTCCTGGGTTGAGACAAGGACAGTTTACCTTACAACACAAGGAGAGAAGTTACAATAATAACATAGTATGAATAAAAGAATAGACGAAATGACTGATGCACAATGCAATTGCTCAGCACCCATAACCTGACGCTCCACCACTTCCCCTGCTGTGATACCACACCAACCTCCAGCCTGCTCCCCCGCCATATACTGAGCATGACGTTCTATGGTATGGACTATCCCCATGGCTAGTTAGCTCAGCTGTCCTGGCTGTGCCCCCTCCCAGCTTCCTGTGAAAATTAACTCCATCCCAACTGAACCCAGGACAGAGGCTGTTAACATACTGATTTTGTCTCAGGTTTTCAAATCTGAATCCACATTCATATCTCAAATCTTGCAAATATCCATGTGACATAAAATTAGTTTTGTTTGCATAACATGAAGTTTTTTAGAATGGTTCTAGGCTACAAATAGCAAAATAGAACACTTCTTTAAAAGATTACTGTTCTGGACCATAAACTAGAGAAGAGATGCTGGCAAATGGGATATATATCAAGGTGTTTCAATGCTTTTAAGAAAATAGTAGAAAATCCATAGCCTCACAAAAAAATGAAAACATTACATAGTATAACAGAGACACTCTGAAAATAAGCATTAAACATGCCTAATATACGGCACAACTCCTTTATCAGCAGTTTCAGGGGAAAAATAATTACTTCTGCTTTGACAGGATGAGAAAAACCGAAGCTCAATATTATTTGTTGTCATTATACTAATTATTGGTATTTATTTGTTATAGCAGGGGTATTTTTCCAATTTAAGTCCTCAGAATGAAAGCTATTTTCCTTTTAATCATATATGCAGTGGGGTTTCTAAAGAAGTGTTGTAATTAATTCTTTCAAATTCATATGAACATTGTTATTGTCTTAATCTAATATTGGGTAGTGATAGAAATGAGCTGCAATATATTTAATAACATTTTGCAAGTACTGTCTTATCTACTTTGTCATTGCCACCTGACACAAGCAATTTTAGAAGTCAACAGTCTTGTTAGTTAATGTTAATGAACTTGGCAGTCACACATAATTGGCTTTTACCTTGGTTTTCATGTCTTTTTAAGGGATTGGGGGCGGCTTTTTGAAAGTATAGACTTCAGATTTATTGATTGTGCAACTGTAAAATCACTTATTGTAACTGATGTTTGCCTGGATTTTCTATCACATGAAATAAACCAGATAACTACCAAATCTGTTAAAATTAAGTAGCTCTGTATAAAAAGCAAAGTTCATAAAATCATAGTGTTCAGATAAAGGACCTTGGGCAGTGTGCAGTCCAATCTCCTGCTCACAGCAGGTCAGCTCTGAGGTCAGACCAGGCTGCTTAGGTCTTCATCCAGTTGAGTCTTGAAATCGTCCCAAGGACGGACACTCTACAACATCTCTCAGCTTATGCCACAGCCTGACTGTCTTTATAGTGAAAAAGCTTCTCCTTATATTCAGGCTGAACCTCTCTCATTTCAATTTATACCTGTTGTCTCTCATCCTCCGAACTTGCGCTGCTGTGACGAGCCTGGCTCTGTCTCCTCAATGACATCCCCACAGGCACTGAGGCTGCTGCTAGGTCCCCCCAAAGCTCTGTCTGCTCCAGGCTGAACAAGCCCAGCTCCCCTAGCATCTTGCTCCTCATGGAGCAAGTGCTCCAGCCTCCACCCTCTCGGTGGCCTCCCTTGTACTGCTTCCAGTTGGTTGCTGTTTTTCTTGTACCGAGTGGCCCAAAACCATATGCAGTAGTCTAGATATGGAAATTCACAGAGAAGTGGGAAATAAGACATTCTTTATCTTCGTAAGACAGAATTCAGGAACATGACTGAATTGGCACTTTTCTCTGATTTGAGATCAATTTTAATTTACAATAGCATGAATCAGACTCTTGTTGATGTACCAGAAGCAGAATTTGGCCTTCAGACACATGCAGCCAAAGGAATGCAAAGTTTCTTTAAAAAGAGGATCTTACGTAACTCCTCCTAAAAATTCCTGAATTTGGAAACATCAGAAAGAGATAAGAGATAAGGTAAGAACCACAGTGATCTAATTTGATTCTGTAGGGGAATTCTTCAGTTGCTTCTTTTGGTGATATTTGCACAGCTACAGTTTCCTGTAAACATCACAGTCTCCCTTCAAAAGAGAGAGCGCAAACAGAAAGAACAGCTTTTAAGTGATGTGGAAGACATGCCTCTTTAGTTGTTTTAAAATGGGCAGGAACTGCTCCAGTTCCTATTCCAAAATGAAATGGCTGAATGGGGCTGCTCCACTCACAGTGGATGACACCAGGTGCTCATACACACCTCTGCTTTCCCAGGAAACCAGCCTTGTCCTCAGGCCAAGAACATGGCAGTCATCAGAGCAGCAACTTTCAAGATAGTGAACATACTGAGGAACTCCTTAAGAAACTGGTAGAAATTAACATTCTAAGAGTGATGTGGCAAAAGGAAGACAGTTTTTCACATCACTCCCAAGTTTATTATCTTTTTTTTTTCCTTTGACACCCTTAAGTATAGATATGTTCCGGTTTTATCCCTTTTGCCTCTTATTAAATCTAGTTATTAGTGCATATTTTTTTTGTTGTTGTTGCACAGCTTTTCCCGTTAGTTCATGGCTTTATCTCCTGTTTGATCATTGCACATGGTGAGGTTGTTCTTTCCTGCTTTTAGATACCAAAAGATACGTAAGTGTGGGCTGCTCACTGCTACTCCTTCTAGAGAGGCAGAAGGGAAAAGGATATACATGCAGAAGAAAAATATGTATCATCCTAATGCATATATCTGAGAAAGTGAAATATTTATAGGGTGATTTCTCTCAGGTTTGTTTCTAGCCAGAAAGTGAGAACAGTGTGTCTATATCAGACACAAGAGTTACAGTCAGTGGATCTTGTGAATAAGTGACTGCACTCTTTTTGACACTCATTTTCTGGGTGGTTTTTTTGTATTTTTAAAAACCATTAAAAGCATGGCCTGTCTCTTTTCTGTTAAAAAAATAGTGTGGAGTCTTTGTGATTTAATAGCTGAAAGTTGTAGTTCACCATTTATTGTAGCAGAATAGAGGAGAGAGAAATATGTGGATTTTTCAGTGTTTCTTTTCTTTTACTCCAAAATCTTTTAAATAAATTCTTAATTTAAAATGAAAAAGGGCTGCATCTTTCCTAAAATATTACTAGAAAATCTAAAATTTAAATTATTGAAAAACTAAAAGTAAAATGTAGTATTAATCCTGCTGTCTCAAACATATTGTAATTGAATATTCATTTAAATATCATCCCAGTTCAGATGTTACATTTAGTGTTTTATTTCTTTGTGAATGGCAAGCGGAATTTGGAGACTGCATTCATTTAACAAAAAACCAAGTAAGTTAGTTATCACTCTAACAGTCTGACATAATTATGTGATAAAGCGTTAACACCTAGATAGATGAATAAAATCATTATGACCACAGGGCCTCAACATTACTGGTGAAAAAAATAACTGATTTCTTTACTAAATAATAAAATGTGGAAGGACGCACATATAATGAAGAACAGTCTTGATGGAAATGTTATGTGGTGGGCTGAATATGTTCTGGATTTCAAGAAAGTTTTTGTGTGGCTGCATGCAGTAGGGAAAGAGGTATTTGTGAATGCTGTAAAACAAGGCTTTTCATAGAGAATTTATCCCTATTTTTGCCAGACTGTCAAAGCCACTGTCCTTCAAGAAAGCGCTTTCATGAACAGAAAAGGAAAAAAAGAAATCAGCATAACTTTTTTTAATACAGTAAGCAAATAAAAGTGATATATTAACCTATTGAAAGTTCAAGAAATCTTTTATGGAATTTATACTTGAATTGTTTATGGGGACTAGGCAATATAAAAATAAATTTAGGTAAATTACTATTCCTAGCAAGTAAAATGCAGCATCTAAATGTCATAACAGTAATCCTAGTTAGCACTTGAGATGTTTTATGCAGCAAAATTCAATTTCCAGAATTAGATACTGAAAATCCTTCACCGCGAGTTAGCTAGTTTAAACTGAAACCATTGTTTAAACTTTGATTTGTGCAAATGTATAAAGTTTCAATACACTTAACTATAGCAGAAGGGGGGAATAGAATGGCACAGCAAGTGTCAGCAATTCCTTGGCAAAACTCACTTCAAACTGAGAGAAAACTTGGCATAGTTTTCTGTAGTGAATGTGAGCTAAAGAATTGTTTTATTTGTTCGAAGTGGAAGAAACCTTCTTTTTATTTTCAAATATAGGAAATGAAAGGTGGGGAGTCTCAATTTCTGTATATAAACTAAATGCATCTTTAGTAGCATGATTGACCGGACTCTGCAGTGTGGGAAAATATAACCTTATCCTCCAGGCTTCCTTAGCTACTTCCCTGCAAACATTACATATTGTGGAGGAGTTGCTAAAGATATAACTGTGGTGGATATAGCTCTTTTCTTTAGGCAAATCTTCATTTTAGATGATAGTTATTCTGGAGCTTTTACTAAAGATAAAATTGGTTACAGAAACTTCACTAAATGGTCTCTGAGCTCAGACTCAAGGCTACCCTCTGAGCATTTCACTTGCATCTGCAGTACTTTGATGTATCCATACTAGTCCCATCCCTCAAGAATTTATATATATTTCTATCCAAGATAATTTGTAAAATCAGTAATTGCTCTTCTTTTTTATAAATGTGGTTTTGATAATTAACATGTACTTAAGGAGATCTGTTCAGTTTTCAATATATATTGATCCATAGATCTTAGCTGAATATTTTTTGTAATCCAAATTTTCAAATAGATTCCTGTACTACTATCTATAGATTAAGAAAAAGATATGACTTTATTGCCTTCTTGAGTTTAAAAAAGAAAGCTAGGTTGATCTTTGGGGTAGAGAACATTCAGCACTATTTATTTGATTCAGTTTGCCTGGCACTGAACATTATGTTTTACCATAAGGAGGAATTGCTTAGTTCACAGACTTGGTGACAAGTAATACATAGTATTTATTAAGATAAATGCAAGAAGTTGTAAAATAAAAATAAAATGGATTTTTTTTTCATTAAAAATCATTTTTACTCTGTAAGTCATACACAAATGAAATTTAGCCAACTGTCGTGGTTTCAGGTCAGCTCAGTCGGTAACAAAGCACCACGAAGCCGCTCACTCACCCCCCACCCCC
>VYZV01035795.1:35025-54101 GCA_013401275.1 Pandion haliaetus | reverse complement strand
CTTGTATTCTTTTTTTTTTTTTTTTCACCAAACTTTTGTTGAATGAAGGTGTGGCTTTATACCTTGATGCCTCTTGCAAGTGCTGTGTGAGCAGAAACAGCAGTGACTAATCGCACTGGAGCTTTAGTAAGTACTTGGCATAATAATGAAGATGACTACGGCATGAGCTCATCCATAAGTAACAACATAGGCTAAAGTTATTGCACAGAGGAACCTGGAGCCTGCAGGACCATCAACCATAAGCAAAACTGGATTGGTTTTGCTTGGTCGGACACTGTTGGTCTTTATTCAGGCATGGAGATGGGAGGGAGATTCTGTGCTCAGAGGAAGAGGTTCCTGTGTGACCTTGAAAAGCCCAGCCTGATATGCTTCTTGTCTGTTCTTTTATAACTAAATTTATCAGAATCTCAGGGGGGTTCAAAGAGCACAACACAGGGCAAAACAGTTTGCTTATAAGGGTGGCAGCTCTGGAGTGGAGAACATCAGAGAAGTGAGCTTGCAAGAGCTGGAAGAGGGTAGGGCCTGATGAAATTCTGCTGGAGCTGCCAGCTTCCAACAGATCCCAGAAATTTAGCCTATAGAAGCCTAGCTGGATAACTGGTGGAAGTTGCTAAATTGTTGCTTTATAGAGCCTCAGATTATGTTCCTGCTCTGTAAGAGAGCACAGTATGGCATGGGAGCTTACAGTGCAAGCCGGGCTGGAGCCCTCAGAAGGGGAGGAGAGCTGGTGAATCGCTGTGCTAGTTCCCATAGTGCAAGAGCAAAGGGATGTTTAAATGAAATTGAAAATCAGTACATTTGAAATGTGGCATAATTATACCACGTGATATTACCGAGGCCAAAAGTTTAGTCGGATTCCAAGCAGACCTGGACATTTATATATATAATGACAATGTCCGGAGTTGCAGTAAATAGGATTAAAAGTAAATTAGGCATATAAACCTTCATGTTAATTGATGAGGTCAGGAAGGAATTTCCCCTTTGGGTGAATTACATCATTGTTCGCTACCCGAGCTGTTCCACCTTCTGAAGCATCTGGTCCCAATCACAGGAGGCAGGATTCTCAAACAGATGGACCAGCAATCTGACCTGTTGTGGCAGTGCTTAGCTTACCCTGCCTGGGTAGGATCTTGTTGAAAGGGTTTGAGAAGCATTTTTTTTTTTTTTTTTAAGGTTTTCTGAGGCTACCTCTACTTCAGTGTATGTCTACTTTTCCAGTTTCACACTGGCAAAAGAGGACAACTGTTGACCAAATGCCCTTAACGAATCCTGAGAAGTGCTGCTAACATGTCGGCAGCAGCCCGCGTAAAGATGGAAGCTGTGATGGGCGCATAAGGCATTGCTGTATTGCTCTGTGGATTAAAAAGAAGCTCTGAGCAGCTGAACTAGTACAGATGAGAGTTTCCTGCAGCTTTCTCAGTTTTGGTGGTACTGTGGTACCTTAAACGTCTTCCCTTCTTTCTTTCCATTACACAGCAGTACCGTTAGCGTCCCTGATTTTCCCAACAGCACAGTGCCTGAGCAGCCTCTTGCTGCTTCATAGTTCTTGGCTATATTTAATCAAAACATGATGTCTCCCTGGTGTTTGTGGACCAGGCACGTTGCTCAGGGGGCTGCCTCAGTTATTTATTTTGCAGGCCTGTTGTAGGAATTGATCAGCTGTGAAATCTCTATCCTCTTCCATCAGATCAGGTTGAAATTGGCCTTACAATTTACGTTTCTGTGCATGGGACAGTTGGTGTGATAATGTAACCATTGTTTCCTTGGGAAACAAAGAAAAATGCCAGTCTTCCAAGCAAGTTGCCATGGAGTACTTTTTCTCTCAAAGCAATTAGGTGCATGAACAGTTAACACCAAATAATTGAGGCACGTGTGCCTTTAAAACATGCACTGTTTAATCTTAAGACTTTCCCCAAGGTATAAGGGGAAAGCTTCCTTGCCAAAATACTGTAATTGAGTTAACAGTCCGGGAAGTTTCTGTGTTTTGTTACTGAGCTACAATATTCTTCTGCTGGTGTTGGCTGCTATGAAGATCAAAGTTAGAAGTACCAGCCTGCCAGTAAGTTGTCTCTTCAAAAGAAAACTGAAAATTCCTCAATTGTTTCAGGTGACAGCCAGCATCAGATCTCTTTGGCAATTATTAATCTTTTTCTGCAGTTCTCTTTCTGTATGCAACAGCAAGCAGCCGGGATGTCTTGTAATCTGTATGGTGCATAGGCTGAGTGTAGACATCTGATTAATGAGTGAGCATGTCACTAATAAATTGGATTACTCGTCTGCAATTAATTTCTGGTGCCCAGAGAGATTATAGAGGTATGATGATTATGGAACAGTGAAATTGTGGTTTCTTTTTTCTTGTATACAGTGATCATCGTGATAAAAGATTAAGGATCACTGTGGTATAAAACAATCAGATGGTATCTGAGCATGTTCTGGATGTCCTGCTGACGGGACATGTGTGGCTGCCTTGGCTTTTGTGCCCTGTAAGCTCTTGAAATCTGTGATAGTTGCCTTTCTTGAGTAGGCAATAGCATGTTTCTGAATAGCAGGCATGATCACCGAGTTACAGGCTTTCAGGACTGTTTGCCGCCTAAGCACTTGTGAGGGTAAGGACTTCTTCAAGAGTTCAGAATTGAGGGAATAAGTATTTTTCTTCGACGTATAATCCCTGCACAGCAAATACATTTCTGTCCAGTTACTTAACAGCCATTATTTCTGCAATACACAGAGCGTTGTCAGAGGGTTTCTTGCTTTGACCGTCCGAGTCTCAGTTATCTTCTCTACTGCAATGTGCAAGAACCAAAGCCAAGACTTTTTGTGCTCAGATGGGACTCTGTCCCTACAGCTGTCCCTTGTTTCTAGTGTGAGAGAGCTGAAATGACACATCGTTTCACTGGGAGGAGTTGGTGGAGGACTATGCTGTCTTCCTGCGTGAATTGTGGCCCGTGTATGGAGCATGCCGCTGTCAAGTGCTTTTGCAGAAGAAAGGAGGATTTCAGATGGGAGGTGGAATTCTGAGAATTTGAGATGGTAGCTGATAAGAGGTAGGATCTGCTCTGCCTCTGCTGGGAAGAGATTTTGTTGTTAATGTTTATTTAAAGATGGCCTTAACCCTAAAAGGGAAAGATAAAATTGCTTTCGTGCTTCTGTCTCACTGAGAACTGGCTGGCAGAATGGTTTTGGTGCCTGCTTCTCTGCCCTGAAGGCTTCATGGCTGGGGAGGCTGCAGAAATAATTTCTCCCGCACCCTCTCATTCAGCATTTGGGCACAATCATGAGGCAGGCAAATGGTTTGGGCTGCATGTTTGGATGCAAGATGGCTGTCTCCGTTTTGTGGATGAGTCATCCCTCTGCCTTTTTGTTGTTAGGCTCTGAACAGTGCTGCTGTTGGCTTTGGGCCTGCTTGATCCCAAGTTTTGGATGGGAGAAACAGATAGGCAAGTCTCCTGCACCCCAACCCCAAACTTTATGACATGATTTTGGGGACAAAGACACGTTGAAAATACCTTAGGCCTTTGTCACCTTGTAGTTAAACTGCTGTAATGCAGAGGAAGTGTCTCCTCCAGTACCTAATAAGTGTGTGAAAACGTGAGTAGTGTGGAAGTTGCATAGGTTAAGGAGCAGTGTGCAAAGTAGAGAGGCTTACATACTTGGGTTTTGTCTCAGTTGTGGGCTAGAGCTCTACTTACTTGGACAAACGGGTCCTGGGTAAAGATAATTTGCATTGTTTTCAGTAGCAGATAAGTTAGTAGATGGGTCAGTGGTTTCTTTTAGTTGAGCTGGCTGCTGCAGACTAGTTCTGCAAGCTTGGCACCCAGTGGTGTTTTCCACAGTATGTAAGGTTAGCTGGCACAGGATTTTTCCTGCTCATCATGTCAGGAACAGAGGTGCAGACTGGGAGATTTAATTGGTTACCTCAATTTTGGCACGCGACGTTTACATACCTAGTTTGGCAAAACTTGGCTTTTGTGAGAGGAACTCTTATTTCCTAAAAGGAACTTGAATGACAGTTGGGATTTTATTAAAGACACAGAGGCATATTATTATTCATCTTTCCTTGCTTCATCCCTGTGATGTTTCCTGTTTTGCTTCTTGAGATACAGGTGTCATGATGAGGAGCTTCTCAGAAACAGAAGTGGATGATGAGTGGAGATGAAGAAATCATACATTTAAGAAGTTGGCTCAAGTTTCCGTTACAGGCATGGAAAGTTACTGAGACCAAGCCATGCGAGAAGAACATGAGTAAAGAAGAGGGTGATGTAGACCCAGACTTTCTAGAAGGGATTGCAGGATTTGAGAGGACGCTGCACAAACGTCACATAGCTTGCTTGCTTATTCATTTACCTGCACCCCTGGATTGTAATACTTCGTTTGCATATCTGTTTGGAAGTCGAAAAAGCCCCTTACATCTGTGTCTTTAATATAATCATGGCTTCAAGCTTGTTTTAGGAAGAGCAGAACATTGCTGTAGTTTTTATTTGTGGATTAGATAGCTGCTGCTTTGTACTTGAAATCAATTTTGGTTTTTTGTAGAAAAGTACATTGAGTCTGGAGAAGATCAGACCATGACCGTTATGAAATAGGAAATCAGGGGTTTTGGTTGCATTTAATGAACAGCCTTTGCATAAAAAGTCTGACAAGTGCATAGGTAAAAGAAAAAAAAAAAAGATTGTGCTGCCCCTCTAATTTGAGTAACCTTATAATGATGTTCTTACACTGTCCTTAGACAGATGTCAGAATCAAATATTAATCAGTTCAATCTTTTTGATTTGACTACTGGTCACAAAACATTCCAGATAGGTAAGTTTTCTTGGCAGGGCTGTGGGGTTTTAAGTGCAGATTACTTAGTACTGAGTTAGGGGAGAGCTTTTTAGGAAGGTAGTTTTTTTGAACATCTTGGCTGTTACGTGAAGTATCTCCAAGAAAATAACTGGCCACACAGTCCAGCAAGTTATGCTGTGAACAGACTTAATTGTAGTAAGTCTCTGGTACAGAGTTAATAAGACTTTGACATACATGTGTTTAAAATTTTAAAATTAAATGTAATTTCCTACATTGGACAGTGTTGGGGGTAGAGGCAAAGAGCATCTTTATTTTTGTTATGAACTCTTATCTAGTGTTTTATCCTTAATAAAAGGCTATGGTTATTTTTGCATACTGACAATATTTGGCCTTTAAGAATATATAATTAGATAGAAGAGTAAAAGCAGTTGTTAAAGGACTGTTTTTCTAATGAAAATAGTTTGAAATCATATAATTTTAGTTTCTTCCGAATAGACGTGATTAGTGTGTTGGAAATAGTTTTACAGTGGATATAAAGGGAACAGTTGAGAGACAGTGGCTGAGAATGTGTCCAGCTATTTTTGTAGCTAACAGTTATATTTTTTCAGTCTCTTTACTTAGATATTTCCATATAATTGAAGAGCTAAATTACAATTGGATACAAAAACTATTTACACTTAGTAATATTTATATTTTAAAATAGGTTTTATTGTACTAATTGGTAAGTAAATCACAATGACTGTGAGAAAAACCTAGCCTATATTATTACTTTGATAGAAATTTGAATATGGGATAGTATTGTCTGTATCATATAAAAATGTTTTCATGGATTTTTAGCTGCTGAAACTGAAATCAATAAACTTTAGTTACTGTTGTTGACTGGAACAAGTAAATCTGCACATTTCTGTTTTCTTCGTATTACCTCTGCCTCTACATTCACCTAGTGTTTCTTCCAGCATTACACCTTTCATGGTATTTGCCTTCTTTAGATCGACGCATGAGGCACTCTTGGTGTGGGTTTTTGCATGTTCTTGTGGAAGACTTCCGTGATGGAGAACTGTGCCTCTGAGTTTGTGCAATTATTTCATGTTTTGTGAATAAGCCCTAGAGAACCCCAGGCAAAATAAAATCCCAGGATTAGTAGAGTAGCCAGTGGGCCAGATCATAATTTTTTTCATATTTTAAATAAATTTGTCAGTAACTGATGATTGTGTTTTAAAGTAGATACAGAATGGTCTTCTGCATACCTCAATTTCATGTGAGATTAGTGACACCAGTGTATCCCAGATTGAATGTACATTAGTGAACAATATGGTTTTATGTTCTGGATTACTTTGGAGAATGGAAAACACTTCTTGCTTGGTTGAGAAATTTTTAAAACTTGAAAGGATTATGTTTATTTTAAACCCCTGGTACTTTGGATTTGAAAGAAACAAACCTGTAATATAGCCCAAATTTATTGTAATCTGTTTAGTTATTTGTATTAAATTAAGTGATTCAAAGGTGTTCATGTCTGCTGAAGTTTTAAAGAAAACAAAATCAAATTGCGGGGGATAATCAGTTAAACACTTGGAGACAATATTGATTGAAATATTAAGCCCATTTTAGGAGTAATGTATGCTGTGGTTTCAGGGCAACTGTTTTCTTCACAATATTTTATTCATTTGATTTAATTCAATATCTGGTTAATTCAAGGCTGAGGAACTGATTGACAGTTTAAAAAAATGGCATGATTAATTTTCGCTTTTTAATTTATGTGTAGAAGAGATGGAAGAGGAAACGACTTCTATGACTTCTGAAGGTCTCGGTGACCGGAAACAACTGATTGTTTATTAATTATAGATTCCTTGTTTATTTCTTTAAAAGAAAAAAATTTTTATATACTTTTTTTCTGAGTATTCAGTGTTCTTTACATGATGATCCACTTGCTCATTTGTTTTATGGATAACAGTGAGTGATTTTTCCTTATCAGTATGACAGAGGTAGACTCTGGTCCCTTCCAGGTCTTACAAAGAATGTGTTCCACGTGTGCTTCCATACTCCAGAGGACTCTCTTCACATGGTGTGGTTGTCATACCTGGCTGCTGTAGACTTAATTTTATTTATTTTTTTAGGTTCTTTTCTCCTTTTTTGCTTGACTTTTTCCCGATACTTTAGCTCTCTGGGAATTTGCACCCTGCCTTGGAGTGGTGCAGCTCTTCTCTCAGTGCTTGTATGGAGCAGAGAGGTCTGTGTCAGTGCTGTGCCATTCCTATTGTCTGGTAGGTCATTTTCTGCAAGGGAAATGCATGGGTCTAGAGAAGCCCCCATTCAAGGTGTGGTGGGTGTAGCAGGATCCTGGCATGGCTAGCTCTCAATCTCACCCTTCTCCGGAAAGGCAGGGAAGAGGGGAGGTTCCTCGTGGAATCCCCTTTGCTATTCCTGACCTCTCAGTGGCATCCATGCTATCTTTCTTCCTCTGGGCAACCATCAGGGTGCTGTAATGCATCACTATCATCAGCGCAGCTTTGCTGTAAACACATTTTTCTGAGGATGAGGCACACTAGCCACTGGCGCTGTTTGCTGGTGCCATGTACTTAAAGAAATATCTTCTGCTACCTCAATGACTTTCATTTCTCTTATAGCCTCTGTGTCAGCAAGCAGAGAAATTCTAGCTGTTTTGAGCTCTTGCCGCAGACAAATGTGTTCTTCAGTTCACTGGAAGCAACATGTGCCCGTACCTTTAGGAAGACTCTTTGTGCTCCACCTGGATGTAGGCACTGGACTGCTGAAGCACAAATGCTAATGTTACCACAGTTGGCTCCCAGGCTAGAAAAAGCCCAGATAAAACATGGAGCCATCTCTCCATGAGCAGTAACTCATCTGAGGGAGAGAGTTCTTGATAACAAGATCCCTGACCAAGCCACTGCATTAAGCTGGTTTGTATGTCCACTTTTCCTATGATTTTCAGTGCTAATTCTTGCGCAGGGGAAGCATTGGAGAGCAACATTTTCCTTTGTAGAGGATAAAGGCTATCTTTTCCTGACCTGCTGCACAGGACCACATGCCCTTAGTAAGTCCTCTTGGAGGTGTTCACTTAGCCCAGTACCTGACTATGGGATGTTCTTTGGCATGTTGCGTTGGTGATGATTTAATTCCTAGCCAATGTGACAAGTCTGTTGGCCACCTGTTTGCTCCAGCAGCATTGTCAACCTATGGTGAAGCAGCCGGCACGTTAACTCTGCCTTGTAGGTGGAACTCAAGGTTTTTGCTTCACCATCATGCTCCTCGTGTCTCTAGCAGCAAAGGGTACAGGAGATAGATGTGGACCATTACATGGACTCTGAAGAACAGAGATCAGAAGCTATTGGACTTTGCGGGGGAAATAGGCCTATTAGTTGGCATGGTCGCCAGACAGTATTAGGCATGGTCACCAGCCTCCTGGTGTAATATTTGGCTCCTGTTCCTATGAAATGAAGCCAAGGTCACAGCTTTCATTGCTGTTTCCACCTTTATTACTGCAGTGCTCGTAGGAAAAAAAAAAAAAGCAGAATTTCCATTGCCACAATGTATTGGCCTTATCTACTTCCACTTACTTCCGTAACCCCAGTCGGCACCTCTGAGTGTCATCGTCCCTCCTCTCTTTGGTTATACCTCTGGTCCTTTCCTCCTTTTGGCATTGAGCTAACTCATTTCAGCAGTGCTTGGTCTTCTGTCCTGCTGGCCACACCGATTTTGGAGGTTGTCAGAGCGAGCCAGCCAGTGTGGTTTGGCATGTTGATAGCTACTCTCTCACTCCAGCTCCCTTTGAAGAGAGAGGGTTGCTGGACTTGGGGGAGCCCCAGCCATCTCTTCTGGCTCAATGGGAAAAGACTCCACAGCAGTGGTTATTCTCTGAAACCCAAACTGAAATGGAAATGGCAGGCAATCTGGGCTTGAGGTGTCAGGTTTCCTTTATCTGAAAAATTTGCATTGTTGGCTTCTGGCAACCGCACTCTGGCTTTTTACCAAGGGGATCTTTGCATAAGCCTCTGAATTTGCAAAATGCGTATTTTTGGATTGCCACAGGAGTGTTTCCTGGGCAGTTCTTATGTTCTATGTAAAGTCAGTATAGGTCCGTTAGTAATTCAGGATAATGCTTCTTGAGTTGTCAGCAGTAGCCAGGGCTTTTAGAAATACTTTGCCCAAGCTGATTGCTTTCTTCAGATACGGGGCTAGGGAGGTGAAATGATTGATTAAGCTCAGGGAGGCTCAGAGCAGCAGTTCACCCCTTTTCTTGGGCTTAGTGTGGACATAGTATGCTCAGTCTCTGGTGAATCAGCCAGAGCTGCAGACAATACGAGTCCGGTTCCTGGCATTAACCGCGGCAGTGGTTGAAACAGTGCTGGCCAAAGCCTTGCTCCTTCAGGATGGGTTTCCTGCCTTTGAACTCCTCCTGGCTCGGCATGGGTTTGTGCTGTGGCAGGGGTTGGAGCCAGCCTGGCTCTCCCAGGCCACACAAAACCCAGAGCCTGTGTCATCCTCTGCGCCAGCCTTGGCCTCCGGCAATTCCAGTTGTGGGTTCCTCCTCTTCATTTTCCCAGGCTTGCTCGCTCAATAGACAAGCGTGATCTCAAGCAGAGTCACGGTCTGTAACATGGCAGCTCTCCCTGCATGCCTGTGCAAGCACAGCCAGTTCACCTCAACCATCGGGAGCGTAAGTCTCCTAGCTGGGGTGGGATGTCCTTTTTGAGAGCCCGGGGCCTTGCTGGAAAAAGAGGTTTGGATGACAGTGTGACAGAGTTCAGAGCCATCAAGAAAGCCCATACAAATGGTTTGCTTCCTCAGAGCAGAGGAGTCGCTCCATCCCTGAATGCCAAGTGACTTTTTAATTTTTATGTGTACCACATTAGTCTCCAGAGAGTCCCTGAGATGGTTTTTCTTGCAGTGAAACATGGGTGCATCTCTTTCTATTTGGAGATTATCCTGATAGATAACAGAATGTGTTGGAGCTTGCTACCCAATATGCAAAAGCAGATGTGCTTTTGTTGGTTGGAGCCGGCTCTTTCCAGCTTCAACTGTGTTTGTAGCTGTCTGCAGAGCAGATATTCAGTGTTTTGTTGGTATTCATTAGGCACAATGGAGTTACTGAAGCACCCAGAAATGGTGCTGTGTTTGGTAGAGCTGTGTAAATCTCCGTTAGCCTCGAGGACCTCAGGGCTGATTTCCAAGTGATTGGCGTGTGGTGTCCTGCTTCAAGCCCCCATGGTGTAGATGGTCACGGGGGGCCTTCAAAACCAGAAAGAAGGGTATTGCAAGAGCTGGATTTCTTTAAGGTACTATGGGATACCTGTGCAGTCATCTGCCACCCATTTTCATTCCTTCTCGTTAATTTTATTTTCTTTGTTTGTAGATTGAGGGGAAATAAGGGTTCCCAGGCAGGATCAGGGGCACAAATACTGATAAGGGAAGCAACAAGTCCCCAGTTCCAGCTGCTTATGACTCCCAATTTTGGAGTACCAGCAGGTATGTGAAAGCCCAAAAGCTCACGTTGCTGGTCAGTAACCTTATTTAAGCTGGCACGCGTAACTGGAGCAACATCCTGCAGCTTTTGGATGGTTTTAGTGTATTTCTGTTTCTGACCAAATGCAGTTTACAGGCATTTGGGTTCCAATTCTTACAGGTTTTCATGTTAGAAAATGATAATAGTACCCCATTATTTTCTACTCAAAATGTATGCATTTTAAAATAAATATAATTGTTTAAATATGTAGCCTTCCCATCTGAATGGCAAAAAGGCCAGTTACATTTGATATAAAAGTTATATTAACTTGCAAATTAACATTGTTTTAGTGGTTACTGGTATATGAGAACCTGGGCATCTTTCATAAAATAGCTGATGCGGAAATGCAAAACAAAGGGGGTTTAAAATTAATTATTTAAATTGGCATGTCCTATTACATTACTTAAACCAGAATATAAATCTGCCTAGCATGGGTTTGACTCAAACAGGGATCTCTCAATTGTGGATTTATGAGAATAAATTACAATTAAAAAAAAATTATGGTATCTGATCGAGATTGTAATATATAGTATTTATCATTTCTACAAGTATTTGATTTGATGGGAACCAAACTGGTGCTGCCATTGCCAAAAGCCAATCCTCATCATTTATTTTGTGGTCATATAAATTTTCCTTTGCCTGCTTCTTTAGTGGTATCCCAAATTGTAACTCTTCTTAATGGTCAACCTATCTTGGCTTGAATTTTTCCATGCCTGAGGTCCACAATGCTGATTTAGCAGAACAAAAACTTTGAAGAAATTTCCTTTTCTCTGTGCCGTTTATTATATCCTTTGCTTTGCATGTAGACCAAGCTCTGAAGCTTAGGTCAACAAGAAACCACTGTCGTGGTCAGGCTGGCTCGTGGGAAGCGGCACTCAAATGGTCCCAGTTTGTTGTTCTCCTGGGTCCGAGATGATTCCCACAGGTCAGGCCAGCAGTGTCTGGCTTTTGAAATTAATGTAGATACCTCCCAAATAATGTGTCTTTTTTACCTGCGTCTGCACGCTGGTGGTTCTTCCTCTAGGCAGGGTGAATGGTCCTTCAAGGAGAACTAGGATGAGCTTAGCACTTACTCGGACCGTTTGGGTTTGAGCTTTTCCAAGGCAGACATCAACAACTTGTCAGCTATAAAGAGAACATGAAATAATATTTTGCGTTCTTTTTTTTTTACTTTATAAAGTTAAATAAGTGCTCCAAGAAAGTTTCTGTGTTTGTTTATTCACTTCCTTAAAACCCTGGAATCCAGACCTATAAATACAGGCTGACTTCATGTTTACAGTTATGATTGCTGTCACTTGAATTGATTGACGCTACTTGTAAAAAAAAGTATTAAGATATGTTTAGATCTGCAGGAAAAGATTAATATTCTTCCTGTTAAAATATGTTGCTTTTGTACATAAGGGAAAACTAGTGTGAAAATAGCAACCTCTCACTTTTCTAAACCTAGGAAGCCTGTTTGTCAGCTATTACAGAAGTAAAAGGAAAGACTGCAACCAGGCTTACGAGATGCAGCTTTTCACAAAGTTAGCAGCTGTATTGCAAGCTTAATAGTAATTGGGTATTGATGTTAAATAAAGAGTCAGCATTTCTTGCAAAGAATTGTGGCCTGACACAATTATTTTTTTTATTTGGGATTTTTAATGTCATTTCTGCATTGCAGATTTCTAGCTGGAGTTTTGCCCTAATTCTTTTTAGAAGATGATGGAGGCTTACTCATCCATGTGAGTTCTCTTAAGAAATGTAAACTACATTTCTGATTTACAAAATTATCCCTGAATATCACCTGCAGCTGAATTTAACCAATTTAGAAAACTTTTGCCTCCTTGTTAAGAAATATCCTTTATTTAAACTTGAAAAAATAGATGAGGTAAGAATTATGTTTCCAAGTCTGTGTTTACAAATCTATATCGATGATTTGTTTTTTCTCAAATGTTCAGGATGCAGAAAGTTTACCGATTTAATTAAGTTTATTATGTTGGAATGTGATGCTATGGCTTTGAGTGACTCAGAACGGAGTAAAACTGAACAGTTAAATTTAAAGCATCATTTATTTATAAACCAGAAACATGTCCAAATAAATTTGCGTCTGCCAGATTTTTAAACTGTGACAATGCGATTTTGATTTACATTCCTTTTTGCTGAATAAAATGGCTTAATTGCGTTATATAGTATTAAAGCAAATATTTTATATAAAGCTAAGATGGGTGCTTTTAGGCAAACATTATTTTTGCCTTGACATACATGCAAAAATGTTTCCCACTTAAAGGAAAGTGGTTGAAGGAATTTGGATTGGGTAATTTAAGTTGAACTGTTGAAAGCAAAGTTGCTTGCTTAGGCATCAATCCAGTCAAAACTCGTGCACATCTTTAACTTTCTGCAGTCTGCATAGCCTGTGAGACCTCTACTGACATGGATAAAGTAACAAGCATGCAACATCTTTCCCGAATTGGATGTACGTCCCCTACCATTACATGCACTTGAATTATGCGTGTTTAAGTGTGCTTGCAAATAGAAGACCTGGGGCTTCTCAGAGGTTACCTGATCACACCAAAATGCCCAGCTGGCGATCAAAAATGAGATTTCCTTTCTCGTCTATGCCTATGCTTGGGGAAAAAAAAAGAAAAGAGGAATGTTTTGTTGCTTTTAACATGAGCTTCATTGGATTGGTTTGTCTCACTAGTGCAGTTGTGACGCAGTGTTGTGTTTTATCAGTGCCCACCCCCAGCAGAATTCTTTGCTTAAGAGGAGGCAGATTTTCACCTACTGAATAAGACTCTGGACTCGCATTGATGCTTCTCGGTGTTGTCTTGTGTGTTCTCCTGTGCCGGAGTGAATTTTATCCCCGGACAGCCTGGTGTAAGTTATAGCCCTCTTTCTACCCTCTGGAAGTTTGCATGTTCAGATGTGACTGTGCTGAATGATAGGATGTCTATTTTAGACTTCAGCCTGCATTTACAATCAGGAGGGCGAGCTGCTGGAAGAACTTAGCTCCTTTTTCTTTTGAAACAACTTTTAAATACTGGGTGAGTTTTAAAGATTTCTCTGCATGGTTTTCTTTTATAAAACATGTTTTCCATAACCATGAAAACTTGTTTTCCCTGAATGGATCTTAAAAATCTGTAGTGTCGAATCATAAAAACCACTTGCTTGCTAGAAAGACTTTGTTCAGTCACTGAAGGATCAAATTATCCTTTAGTTAGAGAAAAAGTTATTTATCAGCAAATGCACAAGGACTTGTTGATACTTTACCTATCTTGCTTGTTTGTAGAATTGCTGTTTAAATGTGACTGCTGTCTGTGTTTTTAGTGAATGTTTTCAGCAACAGAATTTCATGCTAAATATTTTATATGCATTTTTGACCTTTCAGTGCTGGGAACAGAGGTTGATAGGGACTAAGAAAAGGAAGCATCGTCTGGAAGTTTTGGGAGCTGGCGGTGACAGCAGTCCCTCTCTGCAATGTTAAACTGGGTGGGAGGCCTTGGAAAGCTATCAACTTCTGTCTTGTTTCCATATCAAGTAGTAGCATGCAGTATGCTTAAGCACATTGCGAACATGTTAACATAGGAACTGATTGATACAAAAACTGCTTCTGCAGATACGGTAATTCTTTTTTTCGAGTGGTTTTTTTTTTTAAAGGTGCTTTTTGTGTACTGGAGCATTAAACTTGGATCATGCTTGGCCTCGTGACAAGTCCTGTGCATGTAATGTAGAGCCATATAGGGATGTTCTTAGCCTTGAACCCCTTAAATTAATACCACCTTTCATATCATAAGTGTAGTATTAGTAATTTAAAGTAGATAATCTGCGAGCCGTGTGGCCTGAGCACAAACTGGAAACGATAAGGACTATTGGTGTGAATGATGTTAGTAGCTTTGGTCATAAATCAGGCTTGGTTTCTCTGCAGTGCTGTGTTTAGTACCAATAGACCGGAATGCCAGATCTAATGAGTTTATATACATAGGTGGGAAGCCTGACAGATCAGGTTTATGTAAAGAACAACGTAGAGAAATTAGAGAGGTATGAAATAACCTCCTAGAAGCTGCTGTCTGGTAAGCATTTTAGACAGACTCTTCAGCCACTGGTAACTAGAAGTGAACCTGCCTGTCAGTATAGATTCAATGCCACTGTCTATCGTGAAATGTCTGCTCACTGCAGGGGAGAAGAAATCGTCGTCCCCTGTCTGTCTTGTCATAATGCAAAGTGGACTAGTTGTAAGAGTTGTCTTGAGAAATGCTAGCTTTGTCTAGCATTTCTAGACTAGCTGCTGTCTTTTGATTTTTGTTCATACTTTGGCAACAACAAAACAGTTAATAGCAGGACCTCACAGAGTCCTGTCCCATCCAGAGTAGGAGAAAGTTTTCAACTGCAGCATGGGGCAACTTCTGAGAGCAGAAGAACTGCATGCAGCATAATTTATATGTGGTATGAGCTGCATACGGGATGATTTATATACCTTTCAATGTTTCATGAGCGCAGTAGGTTCTTCCCTAATTTTCTGTGGAGAGAAGATCAAAGGACATTTATGGGGTCTCTGCTTGTTTCATTTATGTCATACAGTTGGATTGCTGGTGGGTAATGCACTCTGATTGCTTCCCTAGACTTTGAACTTCGTCCTGAGCTTTTATTTAACTGTTCATCCCCATTGTTAGATGTTTCTGCATTGTCTTTAGCAGCAATTTGTTTGGCAAAAAAAATAACAAAGGACAACTTTGTTTTTCAGATTTCTTACCATTTTTTCACTAAAAACTTGTCTAGGCTTAGAAGTGTACTGTGAACAGTTTCCAGAAGAGCTGTCTTAGTAAATGTCTGTATGTAAACAAGTCCTAAAATGATCTCATGGTTACCAGGAGATCTTGACTTTTTCTTGAGGATTCACTTGTCGTTCTGCATGAGTCAAGGTGCTTCCTTACCTAGGTTTTGTTTTCATTTCTGCCTTAGGGAAGAAATAGCACTTTGTGTTGTCAGAGTTATAACAAGATGTTTAGCTAGCAACAAAATAAAGTCCAAGGGGGGTGTCTGGATCATCTGCCAGTGAGGCAGCAGGACGTGCTTAGCATTTCCAAAACTCGGATTTTTTTCACTGAGGTGCAGGTTCTGTAAGTTTCTAAGACCACTTAAACAGTGAAAAGCTTCAACTCAGACCTCCTAAGTGTGATACTCTAATTATGGATCATAAGAAAACTGTATTAGCTAAAAATCTTGCCTTAATGCAGAATTAGCTTCTTACAACTTGAAATTTAACCTCTACACATCTCCGTTTGCTCTAACAGCCATCAGAGATGCACACTTCAGCTTCAGGTCCTGCTGCTCCCCCATGCTAACACAGTTCCTCTGTCCCGCTAATGCCCAAGGGTGAGTTTGCAGCACGGCCAGTGCAGGCTGGGCTGGTTCAGGAAGAGTTATCCAAAGTGTAAATAGAAAAATGAATTTTTCCACCCAGAGTCTGCTGCAGTAGCATAGCACACCTGACTGCGGAGGCCTTGGTAGAGAGGCAGTATCAGTCCTGCAGGTAAATGAGAGAATTTCCTAGCACCTAGCCGGTCAGGTTGAATTGCATTTAGCATGCATAGAGGCATGTTGAAGAGATATAAATGAGTGCAGGAGAGAAACAGGCTAGTGACTTCCAGCTGTCATGCAGAGAGCAGATCTGCCATTCCCTACTGTACGGTCTTTTTTCCAGTTTCTTTTTTGTCCCAGTAACAACATGAAATACCACAGGCTTTTGGGTTAGATTAGGTGATGAGGGGCATAGCTCAGCGTGTCTGAGCATGCCAGATGTATTTTGGGCTCTAGAAAGAAGCATGCTACAAGATTTAGTCTGTATTTAGTCACTGGCCTACTTTGCAGGATATTTTGCATTTCTGAAAACTTTCTCAGCAGAGATGTAGCCTTTTTTTTTTCCCTTCCTTTCTTTCAACATTTAACATCTCTTACAGTTATTTAAGGTTGAAATTAGTAACACCTAGCCATTCAAATGCTGCCTTCATGTTAATTTTTAAACGTGTGTTTATTCCCTTTCCTTTTTTTCTTCTGTTTTTCATCTTGTTAAAGACAAGGCTCAACTGTTGCTGTGCTCTGTCAGTGGTGCAAATGCAGTGGATGTCAAGTCGAGCCTCCCAAGTTTTGGAGGAAGTTCTGCTTTCAACCGTCACCCTGCATAAAATGACAGGAGGGGTGACTTCTTAAGACATCCTTTTCTCCCGAGGCCATGTATCCCATTTCACAGGGAGGGAGTTTATGTAGCTGTCTCTGAGCCGTTTGCCACAAGCCCTGCAGACAGACTTTGGGAGACTCTTTGGCTTTCACAAGGAGCACACATACACACACTTGAAGTCTTAATCTCTTTGGGACCATCTGGAGTTCTTCTCCCCCCCTCCCAGGGAAGCTAATAAAGGCAACCTTGTGACTTAGTGGTTTATTTTGGAAGCTGCAGGAACTTGCTGTGGCTGGAGGACCCAGATTTGGCAAACGTTGTCCCGTGAACTCCATTGTGGTGGGGGAATGTCACAATCCCCCTGTTCTTCCTTATCCCAGAAATTGGGTTACCACAGTAAATTGGTAGGTTGGTTGATAAGTGGAGAAAAGACAGATCTCTGTTGGGAATAAGGGTGTGCTTTCATCTTGTGGGTCTGAAGGAAACGGGTCTCTCATGATCACAGTGTCTGTGGATGCATGCATGGATCTCAGTCAGCTTTGCCCACTTTCAGCAGAGGAAACTAGGGCACTGAGGCTAACTTGGCAAAGGTACTGTGTAAATCCATGCAGGATGAAGAATTTAATCATTAATCTGCAGGATCAAGGAAGGACCCTAGTCCAGAACTTCATCTCCTAGGAAAAATCTGATACACAGAACAGAAGTTTTTTAATGAATGAATTTAATGGAGTTTTGTCTTCCTTCACAGGCAAACAAGTGCTAACTCTAATTGTTTCTTCCAAATATCGTTAGCCTTTTCTGTACCTGTCAAGTCCTTTTCCAGTCAATGGGCTGAGTGCTCATGAATTATAAAAGGGCAACAAGTCCTCAAACATAACTGTATTGGTGCTTCGTTTTCTCATGTTATCTCATTGTATAAAAATCCTTATACAAATGTTTTTAGCTGTTAAGACCTTCCGAGATGTTATTTAGAGTGTAAGGCATTCAAGGATTGATGTCTGCTTCATGTCTGGAAAAGACTGGAGCAACAGTTGTTCAGCCAGTTTGGAGTCTGGAGAAAGAAAGAGGGACATCTTTTCTGCTGAATTAGGTATATTTAGAGAAAGCATCAATCCTTGACGTCAGCTTGAGGGTTTTCTTCAAAGCACTTATGTATAGATGTGATATTTTCCTGTTGGTTGTTCTCAAGGATCCAACATTTCAGGAATATGCAAAATCTCTTTTAATTTTGAATTTTGCCATTATTTCAGGAGTTTCAGAGACCCTTCCTCCTTGCTACCGCAGGACCTACATTGCATTGGGGTCACCAAAAGAAATTAAGCATGGTCTTGAAACTGTGGATGTGGGTATATTGTGTGAGACTGAAGTGACTGTGGGGAAACTGAGAGAGAGCAGGAGGTGGGCTTGGGGATTTTCGTCTGATATCCCCTGATCTCTCAAAATGCTTTTTAAAATGTATGGAATGGGGTGATGGATATTTGCTGCTAAATGTTCATTTAACCCCTTGCCACCTCCAAAATGGCACTTTTCTGGAGCCAAACAGCATGGATAGGAAAGCAGAGGGTGGCATGGGATGTCTTCGTGGCAGCTGCTGGCAGAAGAGGAGCAGTCCTCAGAAGAGGCAGATGGTTTGGGCAAATTTGCTTCTAGCTTTTGACTATCTTGACATCAGTGCGGGCCTTATCGCTCCACTTAGCAGTCTTTTGGATGGTGAAGGTTTTTTTTTTAAAGTCCCCTTCTCTGCACATTTTTTGGTTTGAAAGAGCTCACCCTTTTTTCAGATTAGCCTAATTAAGGACTAACTAAGATGTAGTTCAAAAGGCGATCATAAAACTGAAACTATCAAAAGAACTACTAAAAGATATCTCTAACAATGGTTTGAATATAATAACTGTTAGTAATGGGTAACGCTCTATAGGAAAGAGCAGAGTGCTCAACTTTTTAGTTAAACTTTTTTTTATAGTCTTCTCTAGATCTGTAGGGATACATGGGAATATTGCAATTATTGTGCTGTTTCAGTGACTGAGAAGCTGAAAGAAAATTGGATTCTTACTGCATGGGAAGTGATAACAGTAATAGATGACTATTAATGCCCTTCAGGAGTATTTTCAGTGGTGTTTCCTAGACAGACATATAGATAAAATGATTTTTCAAAGGAGTGCATCCCTGGCTGTAGCTGATAAAATAGTGAGCGCTCTGTTGAGGTCGGTGGAGCTAGGCGATGTACATCAGCTGGGAATTCAGGCTGTATGGTATGGTCTAGATATTCTACATGTCTTATATTCACTGGGTGCAAAAAGCCAGGAAGAATCCTCCTTCTGGAAAGAGGGGTTATTGCACTGCTTGGTGAATTCAACACAAACAAAACCCCCAACCTTTCTAAATCCTTTTAAATGGCTCAAAAGATTTTCTCCATCAGTGATACTGCAAGAAACATATTGCTTTGGAGGTGACCTAATTTTAACCTTTTCTGAATTGCTTTATGATTAGAACAGTCACATGCCAAGGTAGGACCCCATTAGTAGGTTTAAATCATCTGTTTACTTGTGAAAATGCATATTGTTACGGGCTCCGCTGAGTATTCCCCCCCCCCCCTTTTTTTTTTTTTTGTTTTTTTTT
>VYZV01035795.1:0-34987 GCA_013401275.1 Pandion haliaetus | reverse complement strand
TTTTTTTTCTGTTGCAGGACAGAACATCACAGTTGTACCGGTTTGGGAGCAAAATATGGAATGTGTTTCACTGCTGACCGAAGGCAGCCAAATGAACAGTATTTATAGTAGTTTGAAAATCAGCAGTTAGCAGTTTCTTCACATTCTAACACTACCCAGCACTTTCCAGAGAGAACTCATTGTTTACAAGAAATCTGCTTTCCAAATCCGTTGCAGTGCCCTCCAGCCTTGACTATTAACTATTTGCAAAGGGGAAGCTAATCTACGGTTTGAGGAAAGATGGCAATGGATGAGTACCTGTGGATGGTCATTGTGGGTTTTATCATTGCTTTTATTTTAGCCTTTTCGGTTGGTGCAAATGATGTTGCCAACTCTTTCGGAACGGCTGTGGGCTCTGGTGTTGTTACTTTACGCCAGGCTTGCATTTTGGCTTCAGTTTTTGAAACCACTGGCTCAGTATTACTGGGAGCAAAAGTAGGAGAAACAATTCGGAAAGGTATCATTGATGTTAACCTGTACAACAGCACTGTCCCACTGCTGATGGCAGGAGAAGTGAGTGCAATGGTTGGTAAGTAGTACTTTCCTATTCCAAGTAATGTGTATTTGTCATCCTGTTTGTTGTGAATATTGTTAATTGTCTTCCCATCTTCTGGACTTGCACGTCTGATGCGTGAATGCAGGGGCCTGTATTCCTTTTTTAGTCTGCTTTGTTTTTTAAATGCTTCTAATCATTTACATTTTTCAGTGGTTCAGCCATTTAACTAATAGAAGAAAAAAAATTTTTTACATAATGGATCAAATATCTGTATTCCTAGTGTCCTGTAAAAATTATTTTGGAGATTTTTATGATGGTAAATGGAAAATGTGTAAGCATTTGTGACTATACAGAAGATCCTACAGAAATAGCAGTTTGCAGTGAATACATATGAGAAGGAATTACCTAAATAGTTTTAAAAAATTACAGAAAATTCAAGCATATTTCTTAAACTGATTGTCTAGCTGAGTGATTGCAGTTAATCATACACTTCACCCTTACACATGGCAAAACTAAAGGAGCAGTAAAGATAGGTGGTCACACATTTCAGGTCTTCTTAATGTTTCTGACTCAAACCGACAGCAGTTCAGCGTACCTTAGAGTCTGCTCTGCATGCTTTTGTTTGCAGTTAAATTAATCTCTGTTAGAACAAATAGCGTATTCTGAGGTAAGTAACATTAAGCCGCAGTATTTACTCTTTGTTTATATGCAAGAGGCTTTGTGAGCTTTTGGAGAGCTCCCTCCAGAATCAATATCAAACCTGCTTTTAAAGGGCAGGAGGCAGCAGGAAGGAAACCCTTTCACTGTGGGAGAGGCAACCTGGGCGAGGGGCCAGCCTGTGCATCCCACCACCACTTCTTCAGTCTGACAGGTCCGTGGCATCCCGTGACAGGGCGGCGTGATTTATACAAACGTCGCTGTGTCCTTGGTTTGAAAGAGATGCTCCACTCAAAAGATTTTCTTCCTTAAACCTAACCTAAATATTACTTCCACCTACCCGCCTCTAACCTCCCCACAGTTTTCAGGCAGGACCTGCATGTGAGATGGGAGAATCTGTGCAGAGGTCTACCACATGCGGTTATTTTCCCATTTCTTTGGGGAAATGGGAAAATTTTGCTTTCATTTTAATGGATCAAGATGGGCAGTGAGTGCCGGTTTCTGGACTTGTCTGAGGTGTGTGCTGTGTGCTTGAGAGTGGGGAGGTGGTTCCCTTGGGCTTCCATGGCTTCTGAGCCTCCTGAAAGTTGTCTGCCTTCCCCTGCCCAAGGGGAGGAGGGGTTGGTTCGCGAGAAATCGCTGCTGGGACTGCAGCCTCTTCCCCAAACGGTCCCTCTGTTCAGTTGCCAACTTAAACTACATCAAATGCTTTTGGGCACCCTTCATCATGGGTGTCTTGCGAGGTCAGCTGGAGATTTCTGGTCTTTCCCTCAAGCTGTAGGGTGCCTTCTCAGTACCACTCCACTTGCATCATTTAGCCTTCTGCTTCTTGAGATAGCTCCGTTATTTCCCACGGGCGTGTGCCCGGGAGCAGCATACACCGTCTGAAATGTAAGTGACCTGCGTCTTTTGACCTTCACATTCTTGATACTCCTGGTCCCTGTTGAAGGAAGGGTCCTTTTCCTTTTCTGTATCTATTTCTGGCATCCTGATCCTGGCCGGGCAAAGTTTTAAGTCTCAGATGCCCCCTGTGGAGGCAACTGGCCAGAAGCTCAAAGAAAACAACTTATTTGCATGCGTATTTACATAAGCCTGTGTGAACTTCATGACCAGTTGCATTCCCTTCTTCCAGTAAGGGCATTAAGAAGAAATTCCACATTTTAAATCTCAGAATTAATCACAAGTTACAAGCGCAGATTTCAATTTTTTTTTCCTGAAATCCATCTCCAGCTTTTCTGTGGATGTATGATATTTTTTTCTGTGTTTTCTCTAAGCCTTCCTGGGTGTTTTCTTTTCCTCTTTCTGTTTTTGCTCTGCATTTCCCGCCCTGTTCTCTCATGCCTCATGATCATGTTTTTGCGAATGGACTTAGCTTCTGAATTTCGATGAGGCTTAAATGAGTCAACAGTCTGGGAGAGACCAAAAGTAGCTGTATCCTCTTTCCAGATGTTGGTGGAAGATCCTTTGATGCTTACAGCAAACAACAGATGGTGATTTTCAGGGCAACCTTCTCTCCTAAGAGGAAAGGAAACAGGGAGCAACAGGATTAAAATTTTAAAATGTAACATTTTGTAATAATTTGTAGCATATTAAAATGTTGTTTGTTAGGCAGTTGGGAAGTTAGGGACTCTTGCTCTTGGGAATAAATTATAGTACTTCCCTAGCATTAACTGTCAGGAATTGCCCGAGTGTTGTTCTAGTGGTCCTGGTGGGAGCTGAAGTCTGCAGCTGGTGCAACTGAGGAGATGCCACTGACAGAGAGGACACCCCAGCCAGGATTAGCAGAGCAAAGTACTAACCCAGTCTTGCAGGTGGTGTGGTACTCGACGGGTGCTCGCAGCTGGCACACAGCACCAGAGCCTCTGGAGAAGGGATGCCGTGCCTTCAGCAGCAGGGGAGCATGAAACGCACCCTGAGCCGAAAGACGGCACTGGCAACTCTTGATCAGGGCAGTCCACGGCCAACCCTCTTTCTTTAGGAGATAGCAACCAGAAGGAAAGGGTATGCGGCCATGGTGTCAGCGGGCATGAAGAGTCTGGATTTGGGACTTTGTGACAGGTCTGGTGAGCCTCCTGCTTCCTAGGCTAGTTTTGCAAAGATAAAATTGGGAGCATGCATTTTATGTTAAAGAGGAGTTAAAGCTTTGATGTAGGTAGTTAAGGCATTGCAAGCCATAGAGGAAAGTCCTGCTCTGGCTTGATTTTTATTTTCTTCTGTTCCTTAATGTGCTTCCTTAAACTTCTTTACACCACGCATTGTCCCTCTCAGACCATGCATCAGTCCTCCACCACTTTCCCTCTTGCTCTCCTGTTTGTTTTCAAGGTGAAATTGATTAAGTAAGAAATAGTGCCATACTCCCTCCATTTCTCCCGCAAGAACCCCAGCCCTCACTACACATTTGCAGTGCAGCTGTGGCTTGGTTGCATTTTCCCTACTGTTTAGGCTGAGTATTTTGTAATTACATATCTAAGGCTGGCTTATCTGTTTATTTGGCTTTTTACAGATGTTGCCATCTGTTTTCTCTTTCACCTCACTTCCACTTGCTAGTCACTTAAGTTCACGTCAGAAGTTTCAAAGTGTGTTTATTTTTATTTTAGTACAGGGGAAGAGAAGCCAAAAAATTAAAGAGCAGGTGTTCCTTGTTTGATCTAGAATTTCCAATAGCAATAGGAGTACCAGTTGTTTTGGGATAGTACCCCAGGAGAGATCAGTTTTACAAACTGGTTGACTTCCAAAAGTAGCCACATATGATGCCAGCAAATCACTATTTGCAGGTGGCTCCATTTCAAGACCTTCAAACCATCCTTTCCTCTTGGAATTGAGATGGAGGCTGAGATTTTGAGTAACAGCCTGTGTTCAGCGACCTTACTTTATCACCTGTGTCTGCTGCAGATCCATTAAGAGAGGTGGCACAAGCCAGAAAATATGGGTTTGATTGCTGCCATTGGGGCCTCTTGACACATGAAGATTTAGTCTTAAGGCTATGAAGTCTTAAGATGAAGAAGAGATCTTTCTAAGAATTCTGTAATATTAGGTGAGATCCACGGAAAGCTTGTGTCACTGCCAGAATTAGTTTGGTGTCCTGAGGTTAGCGCCACTGCAAGAGGAGCAGGGAACCTGGGTCCTTGCAATGTGACAATGAGTCAGAGCATGGAGCTGCGTGCTTGAGGGCTCGGTGGCCAACTGTGGTCTGATCTAACTATTTGAAGTTGGGACTGAAAACAAATACAAGGCATACTCTCTGGCACTTGGGGTCATTTTTGAGGGGGGGTGGTTCTGCACTCTTGGCAAACATCCTTCCTTGGGACGTCTGTTGGGACACCAGACATCGCATTTACTTTATAGACCATTAGCCACCATCACTTAGTTAGTTAGGGGATCTTATTTCCTTATGCCAAGGGTATCTTAGGCTACTCCATGACTAAGGTAAGCCTTTTCTGCAGTTCTGAATTTCTCCAGTGCCACAATGAGCTGCAAATGAAGGCAGTAGGAGAGTCCTTATTCCCTCCTCATTCCATTTCTCCTATAGAGGACTCCAGATGGCTGCACGTCACTGAGAAGAGGCATAAAAACTCCCTGCCCCACAATTTGAGCATTTCTGTGATAGCATCTGAGTTTAGGAGCATGGGTAGTTCATTAGTGAAATGGTGGACGTCTCCTCACACTGATCACTTGGAGGCTTCCAGGTCCAGCTCTCAAGAATGAGGTTTTCTAAGCTTGATGCAGGCTGGGAGCAGTTTGTGTATTTAATCAGACAGGCTGTAAATACTGAAAGCCTTCAAAAAAAAAAAAAAAAAAAAAAAAGCAGAGCTGTTGTGCAGTGTAATGTGCTGTTAGTAATAAAAAATCGTAAGTAAGATGCAGCATTCAAAGCTGCTGTTAGACTGTCTTAGTATCTACTTTTAGACACAGAACAGGAACAAAACTCTCTTTAGGAGATCTCTGTTGTGCATGTGGAGTGTAGGCAGTCCTTGTAGAAGAATGTGGGTACATGGTGAAGAATTTTCTGTGCAACATTATTGTTACTGTTGTTGTTTATACCATATGGTTGTTTTTTTATTTAGGTTCTGCTGTTTGGCAGCTGATTGCATCGTTCTTGAAACTCCCTATATCAGGGACCCATTGCATTGTAGGTGCTACAATTGGATTTTCCCTGGTGGCAATTGGCACACAGGGAGTCCAGTGGATGCAGCTTGTCAAGATTGGTAAGTGCTGTTTCCTTTTATGCGTGAGAGTACGTGAAATAGTGTGCACTGCCTGCAAAAAACAATCCCAGAAATCTGCTTTGTGCTGATAGCACTCCCTGCTTAAATTATTTTCCACCCCAGTCCTGTTATTCAGAAGATGCACTGATGCCATGTTCATTAAGGGCTGCAGTGTGTCTCCAGTGGAGAAAGCGGTAAGACGCAAGTTGCACTTCTCCAGCGGTAAGCTGAGGAGACATTGTCCCTCAGAGACATGCTTCAAGGTGACATTCCTCCTCTTCTAATTCTTTTTGTGGCAGCTCATACCACCTCGTTCTTGCTCTCAACAATGGTAGCCATCATGTGAATGCCCACAGTCATGTTTCTCCACCCACCAGCTTCAGGGAGGCGAAAGCTGGGCATACAGCACATGTTTAACTCACAGCCTCCCACTGCCAAGATCAGCACAGCCAAGCAGGGATGTGAAGGAGTTTTCATTATTGTTATGGAAGCTTTGTAACTCCAGTCACAGCCTAAACCATGTATTAAAATGATTTGATGCTGAAGGCAGGGAAATACAGTTGAGCTTTAGAGAAGTTGGAGCAATGTGTATTTTTTTTAATTCTGTCAAAAGTAGAAGAGAGTTTGCAATGACAGCAGAATCAATCTGTTAACCATGCCACAAATGATAAATCACTCTGGATGAGATTTCCAGAGCACTGCCCTAATCCGGTTTTATTGAAATCAGTGGGAGTTTTGCCACCTACTTCAGTAAAATCAATTCTGGACACTTGCAAATCTGGCCTGCAAAAAATGTACATGCATTATTCATTACAGTTGATACTTCTGTGGCATTTTGGAAATCGAGACTTTTACCCTGTGAGCAGCACGGCATCCTGCTAGATGCAGTTGCTTTCCACTTGCTTGCAACATCCCTGGTCACGGTGATTAGGAAACTACAGGGCTTTCTTGGTCCACTCTGCATCAGACTACAAGAAAGTTCCTTGACGAATTTGATTGCTAAACTTGCAGAATTACCGGGTAATGCTTTGGCTGATGTTTCTAATAGTGCCTAGCATTACTTTGACTTTCGTGAGTGTAAGTGGACAGTGAGTTGCACGGTTCTAAGTAAACATACGGAACATTCATTCCAGTTCTACAAGAACTGTTTTAAATTTATTGCTCATTAACTACTTAACTACTATGCAAGAATATTGTTTGTTTCATGTTTCATTCTTTCTTTTCTTTGACACAGTTGCCTCTTGGTTTATTTCCCCACTGTTATCTGGTTTGATGTCTGGAGTCCTCTTTGTGCTTATTAGATTCTTCATTTTAAACAAGGTAAAGAAATCTCACTATTATAACAAGTGCTTGTTATGAAGGCTGTGTTCTAACCTCCCATTTGAGTGCTGGCATGTCTAGAGTTGAAAGTTTGTGGCTTGCTTTTTGGACAGGAGACCAGTAATCTTCTTATAGCCCTTGGAACTGTACTTGCTCTTAGCATTTCTGAAATCTCAAAGTAATTTGACAAGTATTTGATGCTTAGAAGGTGCTACATGATAATTAATATTGTATATTCTGTTTGATTAAAGGATTGTTTCTGTGTTAGTAAAAACTTGTTGGTATTGACTTAGCTTCATAATAGCTGTTCTGACTGTTATTTAAACAGAACAGTCCTCCCTTGGAGATACTCTAATTGGTATTTCATAGTTGTGAAATTTTAAGCTTTGGTCTTCTAGCACATCAGACATTAGAAGATGGGCATCTGCGTATTTCCTAGATTCTCAAGAAAGCTGAATCGATGGGTTTTAGTGACCTCAGTGAAAAGTGGCAGCTTTGAGGTGACATCAGTCCATATATCTCCAGTGCGGAAGATGATTTGCCTGCCACCCAGCATGAACTGGAAACCAGAACACTTTTATCTGCCCTCTTCATTTCTCTCACACCATTCAACTTGTTAAAATGGGGGAGTGCATCACATGACAATGACCTAAAATAAGGGACACTATATTAGCAGTTACACAGGGATCTTAAATAGACAAGGGATTAATTCTTTTGCTATAAATAACACCACCTGTAACCTCAGCTTCATCATTCTTTATTTCTGATGTAAATAAATGTCAGTGATAAAAGCAGATGATAAATTTGATCGGACTCAGCTTTGAATTTAAAATTACTCAAGTTGCATAAAGGACGAGGAGAAGTTCCTCTATTGCATTCAGAAGCTAACAACTTAAGAAATTAGTCATCAAAATCACATGAACTCTGATTAAAAGCCACATATTTCAGCATTCAAGAGGCAGGAAAAGTTCAAGCTGAGGAATTTGTCTTCTGACTGCCATCTGTGCCATTCACAAAATAGTAAGATCTGTAGAGCTTCTGGCGTAAGCAGGTAGTGACTTGCGTGGGGTGTGTGCGTAGAAAAAGAGCAGCTTTTTAGCTTGTGAGTCTGTGGCCTGGTGTAGGGGTTCATGCCCTTGTTGGGGGTGTCTGTGAACAGCTGGCCCTGTGGATACAGCCTGTGATGAATCACGCTTTGGGACCAGGGCATAGCGCAGGGCGGCCGCAGCCTTCTCTCAGCTCCCTTTTATAGCCCGTGGCAGCAATAAACAAAACCACATTAGCCAGCCCTTAGCTTCGCCAGGCTCTTTGCAAACACGCGGAGCCCCTCAAAAGGCCAAAACAGTCTCCTCACAAAGGCTTTTTCCATGGCTCGCATGGTGCGTTTCCGCTGCACCATCAGCTGAGCCTTTCCTTGTGAGTGCCGAGGGCATGAGACTCCGGCGGGCAGCAGGCACAGCAGTGTGCTAAACATTGCATGCTCCCTTTATGTACGTTACCTGTTTAATACTGCCAGACACATAATATTTCAGAGATTTCTGTTAGCTGCTGGGAAGTGCCAGGCTGTCTCAGTTGAAACTGGGAGGTTAAGAATAAGGTTTTGCGATGGACACGTTGCACTGTTACTTGTAGCCCTGCCCCCAAAATGTCAAAGCCCTGTCCTGCTCGGCTGTCTTTCAGTCTTGCTGAGTGAAAGGGACTACTCATCTTGGAGACAAGATAGGTAAGAAAACACTGGCAGGAAGAAACCTGCCCCAAGGTCACCCAGCAGGTCTGCAGCTGACCCGAAAGTACAGCTTGTCTCCCTAGTTCTCATTAACGGTGTCAAGCTTGCCCAGAGCACTGGTGCTTGCCAGGACCAGCGTTGAGGATTTGGGTGTAACCAGGAAGGTCACCATCCTTTCTTCACCATCCACCCAAAAGCTCCACCTGCCCGACGTGCAGGAGTCCACTTGACTCAGGAGCACGTGTTTTCCTCATGGCGGTTCATGCTGCCATTAATCTGGTGGAAAATCCAGCTAACGTTTCCTTTTTTTCCTGATTTCTATGCAGGAAGACCCCGTGCCCAACGGTCTCCGCGCACTTCCAGTGTTTTATGCTGCTACCATAGCTATTAATGTGTTTTCCATCATGTACACGGGAGCACCAGGTGAGTGAGCTGTCCGCAGCAGGAGGCACGGGAAGGGGGCTTCCCGCAGTGTATAATGATGCTCTGCCAGTGTGCTGTCAGGTAGCTGTCGTAGCTGCTGACACTGCATGGTTATCTCCTATGTTAGGAGTTAACGAGGGCAAGAGTAAATCATACACCTCCCCATATTTGTGCGTGTGTTTCTGTGACTCCCTCCTGATCACTCCGGTTAGTGGGGAAGAGTGCAGCTACAAAAAAAAAGCCTCTTGAGAGGAAGGGGAAATACTGAGCTGCCAGCTTCAGCTTTGTAAATCTGAGCATGTGTTGAGCTCTCAAAGGTATTTCAGATACGTGCATCAAGGAGGGAAGTTTCAGAGCGGGCGGTAAGAGCAGGTAGGCTGTTTGCTCTCAGTCTAACGCTATAGCTCCATTGAAATTAGCAGCCACTGTTCTGGCAGATCTGGCATGGAGCCTATTGATTAAATTTGCTTCTTTATTTCCCTTCAGTGATAAGAAGCCCCGAGCCTGTTTCTGCATTGAGTGCATCTTCTTTCTTGGGTGCTGTGTTCTCATTGCAACTCAGTAGAAGGAAATGATACATGTCATTGTCAGGACTTTATTTGTATTTGTGAATAGTTGTATATTTTATGTGCATGTATATGTTTGTGTTTATTTATACTTGTGTTTATATTCGAACTTAAGTTTGTGTATTTATATTCACACATTTATGTTTATATGTTTGTATTTATATGTTTATATTTAACTTTACTTAAGCAGTGTATATGTAAACACACACTTGCAGCAAAAGAGTTCAGAAAAAAGATGTTCAATGCTCTCGGCTACTTTATTGAAGACTGTGGTCATTAAATGTCATCTTTAGATTAGACTATTGCCCCAGAGCCATGAACGAACAGGCAAGTGAAGAGGGACTCCTGAACATGCCCCTGAATTAAGAAAGCAGGCTTAGGAAGTGACCTTTTTTGAAGAGAAATTTGTTTTCTCTAAAACCTGATGCACCAGATGTACTAGATAAATACAGTCAGTAGACTCTACTTCATAGCATAGCATTACTAAAAACTAATAAAAAGCTTGAGAAGTTCCCAATTTGAGGGTAACAGAACTCAGCTATTCCTTTTTCTTAAGTCTAACTGGCTACGTATCCAAGATGTTTCACAGTAAATCAGCTGTATAACAAACATTTCCTCATTAGTTGTACTGCAGAAGTAGGTCAGGCACTCTGCAGTGACTCATTAAGCAAAATAAATGAAATAAGAATCTTAATGTGCCTTCTGTTTCAGCTTAGCAGTTTCTAAAGTGTGTGAATAAAAAGGTGTGACTCCATTTTTGATGCTAAGGAAGTACATATTTACTCTCCAAAGCCTCTGCCTTGGCAACGTTTACTCACACGGATGAATTAATCACGTAGGTTTCAAGATAGGTGTGCATATATGGGTTTGAAAGATCAGAGTCCAAGCTCTTTCTTCATTAAGGGTCTGGTCACTTAATTGAACAAGCGCAAGGAACTCTTTTGGGGGGATACTTATATAGGAACATAACTTGCTGACATGGTTGCGCACCGCAGGACTGAAACCTCAGCTCTCAAGTGCTACATTAAGCTATTATCATGAGCAAATAATGGCTTAGATTAAGTAAGCATCAGGCTTTATTGACCAGAACAAAGGTCAGGTAAATACTTGCCCTAATGGGCAACGTGGTTTAACATGCATTAGTGAGTGTATAAAGTCACTGCGAACTTGTTTTAGTAGCCCTGATGTGGGAGTTTTACCCCTGACTTCTTTGGAAATAAGGTCACGGTGGGGTAACAGAGAATTGGAAGACTAAACCTGCAAATGTTTGCGTGTCAACTGGACTTTTAAATACTGCACGAACTGATACATATGTTAAAAATTATTGGCTCATTCATGTTGGTTTTGAATACATTGTGAGCACAGGCTTTTCTGCAACAGACTGCTCTTCTACTGCCTGAGATAATTAAGTCATGTTAATGTACAGTTTGCTTACGTTTTATTTCTTTGTCTTCACAGTACTGGGACTGGTACTGCCAATGTGGGCCATTGCTCTAATATCAGTCGGTGTATCCTTAGTATTTGCCATCTTAGTCTGGATTTTTGTGTGCCCCTGGATGAAGAGAAAAATAGAAAGTAAGTAGTTGCTTGATGAAATGCGGGAGATGTAAAATCATGGAAAATTTCATTTCAGAGCTGGAAGTGCCCTTGAAAGGTCACCTAGTCCAGTCCCCACCCACAGGCAGGATGTGCTTAAACTATTGCTCATGTATTTGTGTAACCTGCTCTTAAAAACCTGCAGTGGTAGAAATTCAAAACCTTGTTAGGCAATCCACTGCAGTGCTCGCTTCTAGAGTCCAGCAGAAACAGGAAAATAAATCCTGCAATATAATCTGCTTTATATTTTATTAAGGAAACACTAAAGAGGAAAAACCTGGCAGAATGATTAAGTAACTTCTTTAACTTTAGAGTAAGTTGGACTGATAACAGCTTTTAGCTTTACAGTGTTTTGCTTGTTTGCTTTGCTACTCTCAACAAATGCAGTGTTTAAAATGCAGAGAAAAGTTTCAGATTTCATTAATTAATTTCATATTTAGCAACTCAGCGTTTTACTTCAGTTACCTACTTCGGTGAATTTTGTAGGAAGAAACAAAGATGTTGTAGAATTTTCTCAGATTAATTTAGTAAAGATAAGTGTTAGAAATAAATAAAGAATGTGTATGAAATGGAGCCAGGTTGTTGTATCCATGTTGATCTATGCTGTTGATGCAAACAGTGGAAACATAAGCAGCAAGACGGATAGGCTGGGTTTAAAATTACAGTACTGTTATTTCCTTAGGCCGGTTAAAGAAAGATGCTGCACTGTCAAGGATATCAGATGAAAGTCTTGATAAAATTCAAGATGAAGAAACACCAGTCTTTAAAGAGCTTCCTGGTGCGAAAGCATCTGACGAGAGCACGATTCCCCTTACTGGCTCAGTAACAGAAGCTGCTGGGGCATCAGATACTATTGCAAATGGAAACCATCCACGTGTACCATATGGTAAGAAAGTAAGACAAAACAGAGGGTTTATCTTCTCCCTGTTTCGGCAGGGTTTCTTGACTGCAAGTAGGTCTCTGTTGTAAAAGGTAAGTTAATGTTTGGGATTTCCAGCTCTAATCTCTCTTCAGCACTTGTTGGGAAAGATGGTCATTTACGAGTGACATTTTGTAGAGAGGACTTAAAAACAATTACATTTTGTTTGGCTGTATTTCAGTTTTAGAAACAGCTGAAAACAAAAATTACTTTCTTTTCTGCTTTACTTTGTATCCCTAATGTATCCTCCATCCTTTAAAGCAGTGGAAAAATACAGAGAACACAAATTGCTGATGTATGAAGGTTAAATTCAGCATAAAGATGATTAGCATACTACCACAGGAGATGAAAAGATTTGGGCTTTAGTTGACTAATGTATGATCGTTTGGAGCACGTCCACTAGAAAAATCTCACGCATTGTTTTCTGAACATATATTTATAACAAGTAGGCTTGTGTGCATAAAGCTCTTTTTGTTCTGCCATGCAGTGGGATCGCACCCCCCCTACTTAGCAGTCTTCTGGCTTTGATATCACTTTGCTAACATCTACACAGCCCTGTAATTTGGTTAATAAATGCCTAATATATTCAACCGATTCTTACAAAATCAAGTAAGTCATCACGTGAAGCCCTTGGAGTGCATGCTTCCAGTTTAAAAATAGCTAAAACCAATTCTGAATGTTGCACAGTGGAAATCTGGGAAGTCAGGAAATGAAAAAGAGAGTTTCTTCAGAAATACTGCCTTAGCTGTGACGTGTCCTACAGCGTATGCTGATGTTAAATGTATACAGTGGGAATAACTATCATCATGTTCATAGAAATAAGATATACAAAATGTTGGAGTAGCTGAGGAAATATTTCTGCAGAACATGAACTTTTTTGCTTTTTGTTTTTTAATTATTTTTAAAATTTATGTAAATGTCTTTTAAACGTAGGTACTTTTGAAAGGTGACCTCATATTCAATATGAATTTACAGTAAATCACCTTTCCTGAAATCCTTATCTATTAATGTAGACAAAACGTCAGAAAAAGTAGAGCTTATTTTACAAGAAAGGAATTTTATAGAAATTACTTTTTCAAAGAACCTGAGGACTTAACCTTCAAGTATTACCTTTGATGAGGTTCTTAACCTTCAAGTATTACCTTTGAGTAGCCAATCCCAAGTGACTTGCTGCAGGTCGTACAGCGTGTCTGGGGGAGACCCAACGCTGGAACAAAGCTCTCTTTGCACAGAAGATGAGAGAGTTTATTTTGCAGTGAATTGAATCTTGGCTTATTCACTGCATATGTTGCAAATTGATCTTCTTAGTCCTGTACTCTTGGATCGCTGCCGGTTTTATTGTCTCACGAAGTGGGAGGGAGGGGGCTTCTGTATTACATTTCATAGAAATAAAAACTCTAAATCTCTGCCTTTTTAGGAAGGGCATTTTCGATGACGCACACCTCAGTGAAATCACCTGTTTCCAACGGCACCTTCAGCTTCGATGGCCAGGTGAGGAGCGACGGCCATGTTTATCACACTGTGCACAAGGACTCAGGTTTATACAAAGACTTGCTCCACAAAATACACCTGGACAGGGCCACCGATGAGAGGCCCACTCAAGAAAACAACTACAAACTGTTACGACGCAACAACAGTTATACTTGTTATACAGCTGCTATTTGTGGCATGCCCGTGCATTCTTCCTTTAAGGCAGCGGATACATCAACTCCAGAGGACAGTGAGAAGTTAGTGGGAGACACTGTTTCCTACTCCAAGAAGCGAGTTCGCTATGACAGCTACTCCAGCTATTGCAATGCAGTGGCTGAGGCAGAGATTGAGGCGGAGGAAGGTGGGGTGGAAATGAAGTTGGCCTCTGAACTCGCAGATCCTAACCGGCCCCCAGTTGATCCCGTGGAAGAGGATAAGGAAGAGAAAGACACATCTCAGGTCCATCTACTTTTCCACTTCCTCCAGATCTTAACAGCCTGCTTTGGATCCTTTGCCCATGGAGGTAATGATGTCAGGTAAGAGGATGACATGTCACAAACCAGCAGTTTTATGGTTTAAGTGCTTGGAGCAAGGTTTGCCATCGTGGCCGGTCAGAAAGCATATTCATTTCTGCAGGCAGATGATCATCAGGGCTGTGTTTTGCAAAGCTTGTGACCCTGATGTCCCTTGTGCTTTCCAGGAGTTGGGCTGCTAAGTCTATGGTTTATTTTCTTCTCGATGGTAGCATCTTTTTTATTCACTGCTAATTGTATAGTAATTAGTTTAATTCAGGTTTAATTTTGGCAAGCTTTGAGGCATTGAGACTCCCCCTGGCATGCCGACCACTGTAAAAGCAAACAGGACAGTCCCAGCCCGACTGAGTTCGCAGCCTATTTTAACTGCAAGATTGGAGACCATCAACAAATGAGAGGTTTGGACTATTTTTGTCATTAGATGAATTTCATCTCTTGTCACATTGCAAAAAGAGGTGTGTGAAGAATGTCTTCCTTTTGATTGCTGCAGGCCTTATAGACTTCCCTTTGCTGAATCTTTTGCTTGTAGTTTTCCAGGGGTTTAGGACTGTGTGAGGCAGTGTATCACTAAGTAGCCCAGAAAATCTAACAAGCCTTAACATCGAAGTCCTACTGAATGTCATAAACTGCACATACTTCTCCAGCTGCCACAGTTCTCTTACCAAAACAAAGGGAGCTATCCCCAGGGCGGCCTGGGCGCATTCCCGTGCCCCATGCAGAGAGGGTATATGGACTATGGTTCATCTCCTAGTGCTCACTTAAGAAGCTTCCCATCTCCTGGCATAATTCCAGTACACAGTACTCCCCGCCAGGAGTTTTATCCAGAGCCGCTATCACTGTTGAGTTGCTCCTTGGGTTTGAAAGAAGCTAGTGAGTTGATCCTTCAGTCATTTGGCTTAAGTGTGTCTGTCCTTAAGTCCTGTGGCATTAACATAATTTCCCAGGAATAAAGGAAAAGGATCATCCTCCAGGAGTCTTTCAATCGTGTTCATATTGACTCAGACAGCTGACAATATCTTGAAGTTGGTCTCACAAATGTTTACCTGCACCTCTTTGCCCTCCGTCATCTGGTCAGACCCCCACAAAATAGTGTCTCTTGACTCACTCATTTGCCAACCTCTTTCCCTTTGAAGGCTCAGCTCTTTTTTATTCCACAAAGTACAAGACTTTTGACTGGTGGACGTAGGATGTAGACTCAGGATGGAGCAATTTATACCTTCCTCGTCTGCACTCACATTGCTCATCTGCTTATAACATTGCTTCATCTGCAGGGCTCTATTGCACCTCACCATCTCAGTGGCACGTGGCTGAAGCGCAGATTGGGTATTTTTGCTCTGTCCCTGGGAACATTGCATATTTTTCCTCTAGGATTTGGCTGGGCTGCCTCTTCCCTAGGCCTGGAGCGATCCACTTGGTATTCAGTAGGCACTCTTTCCTGTATCGTGATAAGGTCCCCTGAAAAATCCACGCAGAAACTGCTTGTCAAAGCAGCTGTCCTTATTTGGGTTGTAGCTGGGGCTGTACTGAGTCTCCTTCCTGCTGAACCCTCGCCGTGTTAGCTGTGCCCTGCCGGTGTCGGTTTCAGTATTTGCAGTGGGGCTTTGCAGCGTTCATAACTTTCATAGTGCTCCTTAGGCATCTGGGCAAATGCTGTCCCACTCAGCAAGGAGAATGGTTGTTGTTCCTCGTTCTTGTCAGCCACCCAATTTAACTCGCAGCTCATCTTGAAAACACTTACAAACATGCCTCTTTCCTCCCCGTCCATCCAGCGTCCTGGGAATTTGGAACAGGGCTTTCTGAAGAGCCTTCTTGTCCTCGCTTTTGTTATTACTCCCTTCATGTCCACAGGGATCTGGCTCTGGGAAGGAGTCCAGGGTCCTCTCATCCTCTGGATCAGAGGGCAGTGATGCAACTTTCTTTCCTCTCGGATGGTCTCCGTTGATCAGGACCTCTGCTCTGAGTACACTGGGCAAGAGCAAAGACCCATGGAGGCCGGTACCCATGCTCCACAAGTGGCCAGCAGCGAGTGCCGAGGGGAACATAGGAATAAGGACAAACACCGCTGATATTTCTTGTAATGTACCCTGGGAAATACCATTGCAGGAAGTTCACAGCCTACCCCAGTAGGTGCCCCTGCCCCTTTATTCCCTGTAGGTGATGTCTATACATACTCCTCAAGGACTGACATGTTTATGCAAGCATCACTTGCCTTTTCTGTAGGAGGCAAGGACAGTAGAGTGTATTAGAAGTGATCTGTAAGGATGCAGTCAGTTCAGAAATCATATTTGGTGTTGATAGGAGCTGGACAGGATGAAAGACAAGGTTTAGACTCTGTGCGGTATGCTTTATTGCATCTCGCAGCCTAATTCCCCTAGATCTCTGTATTTGGAGTGGCTTGTTGCCTTGGAAATATCCTTTCCTGAAAATTCGTATTTTTTAGTGTTTTGCAGATCTGTACTTCTGTCAGTGATCCTACCAAATTTGCCAGCAAGCACGCATTTTTATTAAATGCTGTTTATTCCAAGATCTCTTCTTAAGCTGAATTCATGTAATTGCAAAACTAAAGAACAAGTTACCTTCGTTTTGTCAAAGCTGGTAGAAATGCAAGAAGATGGTCATGGGTATAGGATTGGATAGGAACCCATCCTTGCAATTGTACTGAGTTCCAGCTAAGCAATAAAAATTAAAGACCCCTTTGTATGCCAGAAAGGTTGAGTAGATAAAACACTCTGGGAATTCAGGTATCTATCCTGTGGATTGTGTAGCAGAGACATTTTGACAGTCTTTGTCTAGCAGAGCAGAAGACTTTTTACTGGGCTTTTGGCTCCTCTGCACCTCACATAAAGACCTGCAGAGCTTGAAAGGCAGTGTCTTGTTTTAAAAATAATGCAGTAGAACCTAGCTAGTAGCATGGCCTTCTGTCCACATTTCCGTAGGAAAGCAAGCCTTGGCAGTCCATCTTCCACTGAAGACTGCTATCTTTTCATCTCCCTCCTTCGTTCACTTTCCTTCTGCTCATTTTAGGTACTGCTGTCAAGCTGCTTCTCTAATTTTTTTTCTCAGCCTTGAATCCTGTTGTTAAAATCCCACTTTCCTTTGCATTTGGTTTTAAGCACCTCACTCATATATTTAGTGAAGCACGTCTGTTGTCCGTGTCTTTTTTTTTTGGGCTTGTCTCCTACATTTTCCTTCCCCATCCTGGAACTCACTCTGGTCCCATGTTTTCTATTTATTTTCCATCAGGCTCTTTGCTGGTATTCCTTGAAGGGACAGGAGCAGATAAGAGGAACGAAGACAGAAAAATTGACAGCTAATAAAAAAATTAAAAACTGCAGGTAGTTAAATGATTGACCTATTTTAGAGCATATTTAAGCATGAAGCATATGGTACAGACTGAACCATGATGCAGCTCAGAAACACTTTATGGAGCAGAAGTGCTCCATATAGTTTGGATTGCTTTTTAGTGGGCAAAAAGTCATATGGAGATCTCCCTTGTTTCATTGTCCAGGCTTTTCCCCTGGACCTGAAGAGTTCAATCAGTATTTTGCCTTCGACTGCAGAACTAACTCATAATAAGGGTAGCTAGATCTTAGTGTCTTCCAAGATGATGCTCTAGCATCGTAAGGATACCAGCCATCTTTGCTGTAGGAGCTGATGTTTGTAGGAGTCAGGGCTTGTGTTTAGGCTGACATCAGCAGGGATTGTGGCCGGGGCAGTTGTGCGTTAAAAGAAACAGGGAGTCATGGTAACTCCTTATTTGGGTGACTTTTGTTCAGACCATCCCCTCCTGCCGCCCTGCCGCAGAGCTTATATGCGCTGTGTCAAGGATGCTGGAGCCCTTCCAGGACTGGGACTAACTGAGCTGGGCCGAGAACCTTGTGACACCATCGTGCACATGGGCTGAATGAAATCTAAAGAATTTAAAATCCCAACTAAATATGTTGGGACAGAACTGCTGAAAAAAATGTTGTTGTTGAACTTAATTAGCGGCGCCAAGTGAGCAGGTCCCACTGGCTCAGCACCCGAGCACAAAGGGAGCACGTCAGGTCATTGCAAGGGCAATGGGAGAATAAAAAGGGCAGGACGGAAAAAAAGACCTGGGCCAGGAGTGTGACACAAGGAGAACTGCCAGCTTCCTAAATGCTAGTTCAGAGCCAGCTTTCCAGAGGGGCCAGGAGGCTGGGCTTTGTTGGCCAGTGGGGATTATATGCACCTATGATTGAGTTGGACTCAGCTTATTTTCTGTAAGTATAGGTTGGTTCAGCAGGAATCGTGATGATCTGGAGCTCGGTGCTGCAGCCACAGCAGCCTACCTGTGTAAATGCAGGTAGCGGGAGAGTCGCTGAAGCTGTAGGGTTTATGCTGCATTTCAAAGTCTGGAAGCGTGTCTGAATTAACTAGTTCTTGAAAATGAGGGCAGTTGGGCAGGCTGTTTTGGAAATGGCTAGAGAGGACTGCTAACCCCATAGCTATCTCCTGTGCTTAGCCCAATGGCGGCTGTGGCTGCTTTGCTACTGGGTTGGGAATGAGAAAGCTATGAGCAAATGGTGCGTCGGCCCCGCAGCCCATCCAAGCAAATGGGAGGATGCGTTTGTTGACTCAAGCAACCTCTGGAGCTCGTTATTCCTTGAATTCTTGCAGTCAAAGTGGGATGACCCATGGAAAGATGCTGTAGGTCAACGTAAGGTTTGCTGATTAAAATCTGCTGTTTATGCTGTGAAAAAAGCCTGAGCCGTGTGCTCCTACATACCTGTCTGTGTGTGTGTTTAGTCTTCTCGTACAGATTCCTTCTCCTGTAAATGGGTAGCCTCTTCTGTCCCTTCCTACCCCCACCCCACCTCAGGCCATCATTCTTGCTGTCGCAGGAGAGACCCCAGGGTTGACAAGAGCCACGTGCCCTTGCTTGCGTGAGCGTGCATCTACCCTGGGTTCATAGGTTCTAGCCATGGAGGAAGGTGGTTTATGATCATGACAGTGGCAGGAGCTGTGATGGTCCAGCTGAACAGGGTGACTGCAGACCATGCTGCCTGCCTGTGTCTGTGCATGCCAAGGTGCAGGTGGTACCGAGGTTTAGCTAGTACGTGCTGTAGGGAGGAGAAACCTGCTTGCAGACATTTCATGGCTGTGTGGGGGATCTCCGTTCTGCTGAGTTCCTGCTGTGTAAATTGTTTGAACGTGGCTGCTCTAATTAAATTTCACATGGAGAACTTCAGGACTACCCTTGCATATTCATACTTAGATATTACAGGAAAAAGGAATCATTTGTGTTAGAATATACAAGTAATGCCATATAGATTTACGGCACAAGCTTCACAAAGAATGGCTCTCTTGTTAGCCAAATGATAGAAGCTACATTACCAAAGACAGGATTTAAAACTATTTCAGAGCTGTAGTAGAAATGTTTAGTATTTTTTTATATATTTCTACACATTCTCTCAGTGGTTTTAAGGAAATTGGACTGCTACCAGATAGGGAATTCATTGTTAAGCAGAGCAATGCAAGTGAAACTAAGAAATACCTGTTTGCCCAAAATACAGGGAGAGGAAACTTCTCCTTTCACCTCCCTACAGACTGGAGTTTTAGGTCAGAGGACACAAACAGCAGTGGGACTCACCTTTTCCCCTCTTCCTAAAGTAAATGCAATGGGATTAAAGGAGAGAAGGGCCAGAACATTGCCAGTATCTCACTGCACACAGAGAGCTTAGTGGGATTCAGTCTCCTGGCTAAATAAGGAGTCTAAAGGAGCTATAATAAGGCTGGATTACAAAATGAGCATTTCTTATTTCCTCCCTGAGAGCTGCAGTCAAGATCACTTAGAATATTTAGGAAGTTAATCTGTCCATTATGATTACTGAGAGCAGCCTGAAATCTGATTTCTTCCCTTTTTAATAGCAGTCCATCTTGAAAGTGCAGCCAGCGTCCCGAGTAGATATGAATCTTCACTTTTGTCCTTAATTGTGCAGGTACGTGGCATCTTTTTTGTGCCATGCAGGCGAGCCAAAGAAGAGCAGCAAGAAACAGCAGGCTCCAGTGGGCACAGGAATCCCTCCCCATCCTGCTGTGAGCAGGGCCCGCGACTGGGCTTGCTGGGGGAAGGCTGATGCTGGTGGGCAAGGGGGAGGATGGACCCAACGCTCCAGGGTCTAGGGATTTGGGGTTTCAGGGCCAGCATTTACAGCATGCAGTGATGAGCTGCAGGAAGAAATACGTAGCCTTCCTGACTCCTTAAACGCACCCAAAGCTTGCACTTCACAGGGCACAGCTGTGACACACTATTATTGTGCTATGGTATACACACTATTTCAAAACTGCCCGATTACTGGAAGTAGGATAAAACTCTCTGGATAATCTGAGATCTCTGGAGATTAGGGCATACTTTTTTTTCCTGTTGGTACATACAGGCATATCTTTCTTGCACCCTTACTCAACTGGGTAATGTCTCCAGGCGTAACTGCAGCATATTCAGAAATACCATCCCACTTATCTTCCCAGTGGAAAGTTCATTTGTGAAATCCTGGTTTGGGAAATAGTCAAATGACTGGGGATTTTGTAATTATATTTGTAATATCGGAAGCCTAATATAGCTTTCTCAGATGGCTATTTTGCTCGTCATTCAGTTTTAATCAGTGATAATTCTTTCACTCAACTAGAAGAAGTGGCTAAAACACCATCTGCTTTTTCAGGTAGCAGAGAATCAAAGCATGGTCATCAAATAGTCTGTAGATCGTGGATTATAACACAAAGCTTATTCAGAGCATAGTATTCAAATACAAGTAGAATCTCTTTTTGAGCAACTCACTACTCCCCTCAAATAAGAACAAGCAAAGTAATAGTAATGTTGCTCGTTCATAAAATATTATGACAAGTTTGATGGGATTTGGCAATAGAGCATTCAGCTGAGGGCATCCTTCCATTACTAAAAAAACCGCTTAATTTTTACTAAAAAAAAATAAAAAGGTTGTAGTCCTTGTTCCTTCAGAGAAAGGCCTGGACTTGTGACCCAAAGGTACCTAAAAATCTCTGCTCATGTGTGTGTGTGCATGGGAAACTGTAATTTCTAAGCCTGTCTCATGATAGCTGAATGTGGGGGGGGGTTGTCAGTAATACTATCTGTCTCACAGGGGAGAGGAGAAGCCAACTCTATTTATAGTTCAGATTCACTGTCAAATGCTATCTTTCAGAACAGCTTTATAAATGGTGCAGGACAGATTCTCAGCTGGCACAAGTGAGCAGAAAAAGAGAAGTTGTGCCAATTTACGTTAGTTGAGAGAGCTAGCAAAATCATCGTGAGGGTCAGACAGCACTCCAGAAACATTCAGCAGCACTCGCTGAACTGCCGTGACACGCGTCTGCAAGTACGAGCATTACTGTAGATGGCATTTAATCCTGTATTGCACCTCCAGGGAAGGCAAACAGCCCCTACACACCACCCCTGCTGCAAAGCCCTGTGTCCTGCGAGTAACTGGGGCTGGCAGAGCCCAGAAGAGATAATAAAAAATGCTGGACGTGGAGAATACACTTCACAACAGGTAGACCCAGGAGTTAGGCTTCCTATGTCATAATGTTTTATAAATTCATCCCAAAATGAACTCGTAGTGGCCATCCTCTTGTGCTCAGTGGAAAAATGTGTATTAGGTATACAAGACTAAAATAGTATCACAACAGGAGTAGCTTATCTTGGCATTTAAACCCAATAGCTAAATAATATGGTAACTTCCTCAAAAGCCTTTCAGTTACATAGGAACCTAACGGCAGTTTACAGATAGATAGATGCAGATAGGGGTTCAGACCCCCTGAGTGACCATCTCAGGCTTTTTTCTTCTCCCTTTAAACTACCACGAATAAGACTTGGAGCTCCAGCACAAAAGAGAGTTGGTTAAGGCAAGTAAAAGAGCTGTGTGGGAGAGTAAGAGAAAATCACTTCTTGAAAATAGACGTGTGAAATGAGTCTTAGCCAAATGCATGGAAGATTTGAGGTCTGCTTTCCTGCTAGTCATGTCTTGAGTCAAATGAGATAGAAGCAATGGGACATGCTGTGGAAGCCACATCCCAGTCTAGCCAGTGTCCTCGTGGTTCATCCGCTTAGTCACTCAGCTGTAGGAGACATCTGTTAACCGCAGTCTCAAAGCAGTCTCTTATCTAACAACGCCTTTTTTTTTGATGTGTTGTTTCTCTCTTACTCTCCTATTGGGACTGATTGTCTTCTACTGATGAGCTCTTCCTAGTCCCAGGGATGATTGATTGCACGTGCTCATGGTAATGTCTCAAAGCTGACGTATGCAGTACCAAGATCCTAGTCATTGCAGTTTGTGAGTCAGACACACTCACTGTGGACTTTTGGCAGTTTTATGGTGGGACAGGCCTAGCAGCTTCTTCTAGAGCTGTTCTCCATTGGCATAGGTAGCGTTGATACCACAAGCCCCTGGGACTGGGCCTACTGAACAAATCCAGAAGCCGAAGGAGCCTTCTGAAGAGCCGTGATGCTGGTAGATTGGAGCCACCGGCTGCACACCACTGCCAGTTTGCTGGCTGTTGGTAGCCACTTGCAGGTATTGAGGCGGGGAGATGCCGTTATCCCTAGGAGCAGAACATTTAAATCACATTGAACATGATTTACAGGGAGAGGAGAAATGTTTCTCTGGTATAGATAACCAGTGGTGCAGATACCCACAAATGAAAATGCAGTTAATTACCTTTTAGCCTTTCCAAGCCTATATGGATCCAGTGCTCCTCCGCTTTCTTTTCCTACAGGGAAGGTATCAGAATTGCTGCCCTTGTGGGCATCAGTGTCATCTCTTCTGATCTGTTGGGCAGCATCCGCCACTTGGATCCTCCGAGGCTAAGCATAAGTCAGCAGAGTTTTGCCTTGCCTTCCGTTGCCACAAATAAGAAAATAACCTTTTCTTTGAGGATTAAGCTTAGTTGGTTCACAGAGGTGTAGTATTTGCAAATAATTAAAACTGGATTTTGGTACAAAAGAGCATAGTTTGCTGCTGTAGTTTTTGAAGCCTTTTCTGTCTTCCCATTTACATTAAGGCTGACAAATATCCATCCATAATCTCTTTAGAACAGTCAGGAATCAGTGCCTGGGCTTGCGCCAAATGTACCTGTTATTTTAACAGGGAGGTTGTCCCCATGTCATTCAGCACTATAAGGAATGATCAGTTTTCCCCTTATTCATATGATCAATGTTTTAGTTGCCTTTATCCATCCTTCTGCATCCATCAGTTGAAGGTACAGTGAATTTCCTTTCTTTTTCTATGCACAATAAGGCATTTAAATGTGCAAATATTTTAATCCACACCTGAAAACACTGGCAAAGAAGTTGCGGGTCAACTTAAAAATATTAGAAATGCTTTGATCAAGAATCTCTTCTTCCTTGAAGTTAAAGTAATAATTCTTGCATTTAGGCATTAAGGACTTTTCATATACTGTCCTTTCACTCACGCAAAAACTCAACAAATCAAATGCATACTGAGGCACAGTATCAGACCAGAATTTTAAAGTACTTTTTCTAGTGGAAATCACTCTTTATTTAAAGTTTATTTAGTTCTTCATCATACTACCCAGTGTCTTCAAACCCACCGGACTTTAATATCCATGTTAGCTCACTAATTTATTTCCAGCATCCTTCTCAAAATCCATAAGAATTGTTGATTCCTTTTTATATCAAAGAGCATTTTAAAGTATTTTCATTTGCCCCACAGCTTGAATGTTGTGTGTGTTTAAAATTCCTTCCTAGTCACTTTGCTCCAGGACTGCTTCTCAGGGTTCAGAGTTCAATTTCTCAAGGACCAGAAGAAAGAAGGAGGGTCTCGTGTTGCTTAGATGTGCCGAGTTTGCAATGCTGAGGACCCTCGTCTCTTGGCGATTAGCGCTCAGCCCCTAGCACTTTGTATCTGGTAAAGATGGGATTCAAGTAAATTATTAACTGTTGGTTACGGTGGCTTGGTTTGCACAATATTTGACATTAAAACTGGCCCTTACTCCATCTGTGTGCTTTGGAACGAGACCAGGAACTAAATTTATCTGGTCCTGGCTGCAGGGCGAGCATAGCTGTTGGTCCTGCCTGCGGCGCACGCCGCAACCCGCTCTCCTTATCGGTTGACAAAGAGAGGAGCTTCCTGTTGGTTTTCAGACTTTTTGAATGACATTGGACAGGTTTGCTCTGCTCTTCTCATGATTATTCAGACATAAGTGCAGCGCTGCCTCGCTTCTTTTGCTTTTTTGGTTGTGGATAAATGCTGCTCAGCTGGGCAAGCAGCTACTCAGTTTAGCTAAAGAGCTGCAAAAAAACAAAAAAAAAGGGGGATGTCAAAGTTCTTATCTGCTTTTTAATATTTAAGCTTCTAAAGTAATTGGATACCAGCTTTCAAGTTTTTCTTCTAACTCTCATGTCTAGAAACTTGATGCTGTTTTAGAATAAACAGTCAGAAGTCTCACTCCAGGCACTGGAGACTCCAGCCACCAATATCGGGTGACCTGCATTAGGAGTGGGGACTTCAGTGTTGCTGAGTTTCAGTGTTTTTCGAGATAACAGCAGCAGGGTAGCAAAAAGGGCTAACGCCAGCTCTGTGTCACCAAGGAGTCCTTCCTCTCTGATCCTGTCCAACTAGCTCTACAACACATTTGAAGAGGACTAAGTCATCTTCCTGGCTGCATTCTGATTGTATCTCCAAACATTACAGGTTATAAGACTAGATTAGATGTATATCTTCTTGTCTGCAGTGGTAATTTTGTGCTAATTTCCCTCTTTGACAAAAAGAGCTAATTTAATACTTGAATTTTAAAAATGCAGAGCTCTTGAATTGGTAGATTTTGAGATAATTTCAGCACAGTACTGAAAATACTGGGTTTTGTCCCAGAACAGACATAATGAGGTATTACTGAATCTGCCGTTTCAGGAAACAATTTGTAGAAGAGAAATTCCTTTCAGCATTTGCTACAGTTATCAGCGATGAAGTGACAACTGAGAAGCAACATGATAAAGAGTCCGCTGCTGCAGCCTTTCCAAGTGAGAAAGGGTGTTGCCTGTAGGGTCAAGTCGGAGCAGTGCTGCACACACAATGAAGAAAAATAACACAGAAAATAAGAGGCTTCTTTCAAGGCAATTATCTGCTTTTTTTATAACTCAGGCGACATTTTTCTGTTTCTCCAGCAATGCAATCGGTCCCCTTGTTGCGCTCTGGCTTATCTACGAGCAAGGTGGTGTAATGCAAGAAGCGTCGACTCCTGTCTGGCTGCTGTTTTATGGAGGTGTTGGGATCTGTGTGGGTCTCTGGGTCTGGGGTAGAAGAGTTATCCAGACCATGGGTAAAGACCTCACTCCAATCACACCATCAAGGTAGGTGCACAGTTGTCATTACAGTTGTGTGAACTTTGTGCGTGAACCGATCTGAGAAATTGCTGCTCCAGTATTTTGTTTGTAATGCAGTTTGCTGGATTTGCTGTGCTTTGATTTTAATGATAACCTGGCTTGAACTTCTCCATCTTTCTAAAAAACAAAAGAAAAAAGAGGAAAAGGAGAGAAAGAAAGAATGAGAAAAAGAAAGAGAAAGAAAGAGAGAAAGGAAAAAAAGATAACCCTGTGAACTAATACTGAATGCTTTTGAGGCGTAGAGGTCTACATGAACGGAGTCTTCTGCTGATGACCTAATTAATGTGGCAGAAGGTACATTTCGAAATGGCAAGATTACAGTGGCTTTCCCAGTGCACTTCAGACTATTAAAACCATATGTATTTATTACAGTAATTTTCATCCTTAATGCATACTCGACCTCTGCTGGTGCTTAACCGAATTACTAATTAGGCATGATTCACCGCAGCGTAGAGTAGTAAAAGTCCCTGATGCAATGAGCCATGCAGCTGGGTTGCTACAGATGACTAGCCTGTGCCGTTCCCATTATTCAGCCCTTCCTTTTCTCTTAACTTATTCCTGTGACAAAAATCAGTTGGAGATAAAACAGTCAAAAGAAGAAACGGGTAAGACTTTGGCACGCTGCATGGTATCAGTCCGAGCTGATGCAAAGAGTGATTGTGAAGTGTTTTCTTATGCTTCCCGCAGTGGATTCACTATTGAGTTGGCTTCGGCGTTCACAGTTGTGGTAGCTTCCAATGTTGGACTTCCTGTCAGTACTACACACTGCAAGGTATGCCTTTGCCCAGTGACTGCAGCCAAGGCAGTCTGGACTATTCATCTTAAAATTGTGCCGCTTGAGCCAGCAGATAATGGCACGGCAAGGGGAAAACAGCCGCTCATGGGGGACGGCTAGGTGGTGGTCTATCAGCATGTCTCAGTCATGCCAGTGACGGTGGAAAATTATCAGGCTTCCAAAAATGCATTGGAGTTGTCACAGTAATGTCGCTGCAATCGGGCATGGTGTGAACTCCATAGCTGTGGTTGAAGAAAAACAGCGCTTACAAAAACATGACCCCAATTTTAAAGCAAACGATTGCAAGGAAGAACCTGGTTTCCTCCAACGGTGCCATTTGAAGCTGGCTGGGTAGCATTTCTCCCTTGTTCAGAGGCTGCGCACCATTCATCATTTATACTTCACTTTCTTGATAAGTGCATGGCATGGGATTTCCTGCATATAACTCTTTTACTACAGTTTTTCCATCTGTCTTTTTTTTTTATTTCTTCACAGTGGATTTTGCATTGAAGTAATGTGTGCGCTAACGGTACTTGTAGCCTCAAATGTGGGTATTCCAATAAGCTCCACCCATTGCAAGGTATTGGAGTTTGCAGTGATTGCATCAGTAAATCACATCACTAGGACAAACCATAACAAAATACAAGAGATACCAATTGTTGCAGATTGCCTTCACTATGCGATGCACCTTGCAGACTGATCGCAAAATAATGAGGACCACTTTTAAAGCCGGTATGGCTAAGCAAAGTCAGCATTATAAGTAATTGCACAAAAGTCTGGAACGTCTTTCACGCTTACGTGATCGTATTGAACTAATATAGATATATTAAAATAACGTAGAGTCTTAGTTGTGTGATACCAGTTACATGTATTTTAGAGACACCTGTATGAAAGACACTGCTACATCATTAAGCTAATATTTTAATGTCTCTCTTCTTTTAAACCAACTTGTCCTCACTTTTGTGCATTATAATACAGAATCCGGCACTTGTAATCAGTTCTTTGAACAAGGTTGTTGGCTCTTTTTTTTAAAAAAAAGACCAGTTTGAATTCTAGATATAGGCTGGGTAATGAGCAGAACTTAGTTGTGTTTTATGATACGCTGTGTGAGAAGACATTTATATTGCTTGTAGGCAACAAGGAGCATGTGGACATTTACACTGCTGGAAGAACATAGGGAGAATTTGGAATTTTGTTCCTCAGGAAACTCCCAAGTCAAATATCCCCTTTCTTTCCTCTGCTTCCCCATGGACGCCCAAGCTCTTGGACACAAGAGGCACAGGGCATGGGGAAGCCCCTCCGAAATCAGAGACCCCAGAGCGGCAAAGCCCCTCTGCTTCGGGACGTACCACCAAGCCCTACAAGAGCCAGATCCTGTAGGATTTGCTGCTGCACCCTGGGGACCTTGGAGCCCTTCCAGCTCTGGCTAGGGGCAGGGGCAGGCAGGTTTTTGGGGCTAACTGCTCCACAACATGGCAGGTGGGCTGGCAAGAAGCCAGGCATCCTTGCCTGTGACATTGACCTAGTTTCCAGTGAAAGAGTCAATGAAATCCACACATCCTGCAAAACGCCCCAAGTTGGTTTAATCAGCCTTTTTCTAGTGAAAACCATTTCTTCAGAAAGCCTTCCTCTCTTGCAAAATCATTTCTTTCTTCTGCTGTAGAGCTCTTTGAGAAGTAGCCAAGACTGAGCTGCTCTGAAAGGCTGTTCAGATTTCCTGGCGTTGGCCAAACTCTGGTTCCCCTGAATCAAGCAGGGAGGGGAAAAATAGTAACAACGTGATTCACTTCTAAAAATGCTAGCCTGAAACCACCTCCCTTTAAGCTGACTGGTATATCAAATGCGTGATGAAGAATTTGCCAGAGAGAATAATACAGCTTTGATCATCTCAGTTGCGTGCCTGAAGTACTTCTAGCCGACCGTTGTAAAAGAGAAAATACAATTTGGTGCAGACAAATAGACTGAATTTAAAAAGAAGATGTCTTGGAAGCCATAAGCTAATGAGAGGGCAGCATTAGGAGGTATTCATTGACTCAACGCAGTTTAAAGCTTGGTCTTTTCTAACTGCAGAGCAAAATAATTATTTTTAAAAAATACTTCCATAAAAGCAGTTAATGTGGTTAGTCTGTGTCTGCTCCCTGTAGTTTGCTGTATCTCATTAGATGGATCATTCTTAATGGGAAGATCCACTTCGCAATAGGATTAGGCTGTTCCAGGATGTCACATTATTATAACTGACTCTGTGTTTCAGCAGAGTGAGATCCTGAGTTGAAAGACCCTAAGTGATTGACACAAGATAAAGCAAACACTTGTAACAGACGTATTCCTTGTTTTCTTTGAGGGCCTGGTGAAGGAATAAAAGCACTATTATATATCATTTACTCCATGGGAAAATGTCTCTCTGAAAGTGCTGTCAGCCATTGAGACAGAAATGCCGTCTTAAAAATCAGCAGAAAAATTATTTCACCCTCGAAATCAAAAAGAAAGTGGGTTCAAGGTGAGCCTAGTCCTAAGCCTCTAGCATCAGGGAGTAGGAATTATTCTTTTCCCCAACATTTGCTCCACAGCAAAATAGCACTTGCTAAAGTGGGAGCCCTGCCGAAGGGGTGTCAGTCAACTGAACGTGCAGCCAGTAGATAAATTGATAGCAAAGAAGGAGCAGCGTGAAACACCTTAGGTGGAGGGAGACCTTTTCAAGGTGAAACAATAGACTATAACGAAAAATGGAGACCAAGTATGAAGGAAAGCTCTGAGCAGCAGTTTTCAGGTGTTGGAGCAGATGTGGTGGCAAACTGGAGTTTGGTAGCAGGAACAAAAGCATCAGCTTCTGAGAAAGATTCATCAAGCCCTCTCAGATCAGGAGTTGCATTCAGTCCTAAATCAGAGGCTTTGGTCTGCATGAGGTAGCCACCACCCAATATGCCTGTCCTAAATCTATAGCCCAGCGGCTTTTCCATGCTCAGTGCCTGCCGAGAGCCTGAACTGCACCTTTGTCCTTGCCACGAGTCAAAGGGGAGAGGAAAGTTGCTCTGAAAGCCTCCAAGTCAAGAGGGCCTGAGGGAAAGACCTAACCTTTTGAGCCTCCAAAGGAATTTGTGAGTCTGAGCGCGGTAGCCACGTTGCTCTGCCTGCACCCATTCAACGTCCCTTGGGATTTAGCGCTGAAAAGCCAGTGTGGTGTGAATGCATACCTTGCCCTTCTGCTACGCAGGTAGGCAAATGTTCGTATTGAATCTTACACATAGTGCCTGTTATTTATTCGAAGATAGGAGATGTAGAAATAAACAGCCATTTCTCAGCTGTGACAGATTGAACGTGTTCACATATGGATAAAATTAGAGTGCAGGAGTTAAATGCTTTTTCTGTGCAAAAGCAACTTTGCTGAGGTCATACTGCCAGTTCCATTTTGCTATTATGATTTTGGTGTTTTGAAAAAGATTCTCAGTGTTGCTCTGGTGAAATTATAATGTTCTGTGTGTTATTATGATATGCCATTGCACAGGAATAAGAAAGCCAAAAGCATTTCTGTAACGCTTTAAGCAGAACATACTGAAGGCAAACTGCACTGGTTTCAAACCAATCTCAAAGTAGATTATCATCTGAAATTCTGCAGACGGTGTAGTGTCCCTACACCCAAGTTTTAGCTACTCTCCTAACCTCTAGTCCATCAAAATCACTATTAATAAACTAAACTTTAATAATGTTTAAAAGAGATTACCAATGCCATCATTGCTGATACCTTTTAAATTTCAGGAGGGACTCGGAGATTATCGTACGTAGACTGCAGGCTCGCTCAATAATCAATGCTTCTTATTGCAAGCATGACAGACAGATACTAAAGGTGTGCCAAATGTAAAGCAGAGCCTAACAGCTGAGCTGCTGAAAAACGAAACGCTGTTTCCTCGGGTTAACGCTTTGATGTAGTCAGAAGTGTGGGGTTCCTCTTAGCTGGGCACCTCCTAAATACACTTGCTCCTCCTAAATACAGAATAGCATATTGTCCACTCAAGGGGTGTGCAGATTAAGTGTTGTCTAACAGATTTCTTTATTGATCAAGCTTTAGACCGAGGCCTTTTTCAGTCCTAGAATATCAAGTTTAGTTTTTCCTTGTTCTGTCACAGGCACTTTTGAGAGTCTTACTTCTGTAGAGTTACAGGATCTTCCGCAAATAACTCTTTTCTCCAAAAAGAAATGTTAAGCGGTAGTTAGAAGTTAAATAGATGTTAACAAAAGATGCGGATTCAATGTCCCTGTCCTATTTCTCCCTGCTTCCCTGTCTTCCCAGCATTTATAATTTTCCTGGCTCCGCACGTGGGGAGCGGCCCATCTTCTCATCTATAGGTAGGGGCCGATACTCCCATTAAGAAAACAAGCAGGGAAGAGGAGGCAGGGATGGCTTTTCAGGGAGCACAAGCCCAGTTGTGTCTTGGAGTTTCCTTTCCTTCAAAACAGGATATTCCTTCCACATTTCTTGCTGCTTTACCGTGTGCTTTGAACGGACTTGCACCGATTTACACGTTTTTGCTAACGGCACAGAGGGCCGCTTCCAGGGCAGAAAGAAAACGCAGCGTTTCTGAAGTTTTTGCATCATTTTTCACCAGGAATGTTTTTCTCAGTCTGGTTCTTTCTTAAAAAATAATATGCTGGGTTTATACCTGAGCTTATCAACTGAAAACATATTTGAAGGAAGAAAAGGTCGTAGCTTTGCCCATGCCGCAGTGTGTTTTGTCTTCAAAAACACTGGCCTACCCAGCTGCCCTGGTGGCAGTGCCTTCGAAGGATATTTTGGCGGTTTATTGATTCCCCACCTGAAGCCAGACCTCTTGATGTCCGTGCATGTCCCATAGCATCAGGCTGATGTCTTTGTCCGCAGCAGGGATTTTAGCTCTGGATGCTTTGCTTGGCTGGCTGGTCCAGAAGGGCTGGTTTTCCTCGGAGGGCTCGGACTGATGAGTTTGATGTAGGGCAGCTGTACAGGGTCTAACCTTGTGCTGTCTGTCTGCCCCCTGCTAAGTTATCATTGCTGTTACAGGATGGGCTCAGCTGCTTACATTGCCGTTGCTGTCCTGTTTATAGCCTGCAGTATTGAAACGTATAGGTGCTGTTTGGAGTCAGCGCCGTGTGCCAGGCTATAAGCTGCAGAGGTTCAGCAGCTGCTGGGTGGACAGAGAGAACATCCCAAACCAGCAAGAGGACAGGCGGGTGGGATGGGAACCATACTAGCTATCCCGACCTGCCCCATGCCACACTCTCCAGTAGAGCCTTAAAAACAACTTTCCTGGTGTTTTCATGATTTAGACCACAGTCTGGCCAGACTCAGTGGACACTTGCCCTCTCCCCTGCAGGCTGAGTCAGGCGCTGGGCGGGTGGAGAGCTGCCTCCATTGCACTGATGGCTGATCCAGGAGCTAGCAGGGCAGAGAAAACCCCACATATGTATTTACTTTCCTTTGGCTGACACTGAGACCCATGAAAAAGAGGAGATCACTGAAAAATAAAGGTTAAAGCACCCTGGAATTGTTGCCCTTCTGCCACCCCACCAGAACACAGCCATTGTCATCATCAGGGGCTCCTTTATCTCAGAGCATCGCTTGGTATCAGCTGACTGGCATTGGTGTGGCCATGGGCATGTTACGGGCAGTTGGACCTACCCCTCATATCTTGTCTCCCTCTCTCTTCCCCGCACTCCCAAGGTTGGCTCCGTGGTGGCCGTCGGCTGGATCCGCTCCAAGAAGGCCGTCGACTGGCGCCTTTTCCGCAACATCTTCCTGGCGTGGTTTGTGACTGTGCCAGTGGCCGGCTTGTTCAGCGCCGGGGTGATGGCGCTGCTGATGTACGGGATCCTGCCTTACATCTGAAGAGCATCCTCGGCTGGGAGAAGGGGAAACGGCCAAGCTACTACCAAGGGGAGAAGCGTTCCCATGAAAGAACCAGTCGGAGAGGATCCATCTTCCATATCTAACTTCTTATCTACTGTACATAACAATGTGTCATATTGGTGACATGGTGATGTGGTGCCATTTCTTATATATTAAAGAAATATATATGCATATAGTAGGTAACAATACCTAAGTTATATTATCAGTGGGGTGAAAATAATTGCCTAGAATTTAATATTTAGTAAAATTTGTACATAGTGTATCATTTTGGTGGCAATTTTTTAATCTTTTGAAGAAGAGTATGGATTAGGAAATGTTTCTTGTCCATTTGATATAAGAAGAAGCGAGGTACAGGACTGTGTAACATGAATTTTTTTAAAGCTATTAAGATACTGGAACAAAATAAAATGTGCAGAAGTGCTTTTCATAAAATAACTTTGTTCATATCATATTGAACTTTGTGTGTCATAGCATGATGGTTATGGCTGTGTAAATACTTACAAACAGTAACTTTTAAATGGTGCATTTCCCTTATATATTTTGGATAAGAAAGTTTAGGAAGTACCAAAGAAGCAGGGGAATAGCTTGCCGATACCATGTTGCTGTCTACACGTGCGGGCGTGTGTTGTGTTTTCCCACCTCTAATTCAACATTGTTTTCACCAGGCTCCCGCCAGCGAGGCTAGGATAGTACTGTTCATGTCTTAATGTAACTTTAAAAAAAAAAAAAAAAAAGCACACAGAAAAGTTAGTTCTCGTTATTTAGTAGGCAGACCACAGTTCTCAACATTAGCTGATAGTAGACAGACTTCATTTTGTGAGTTAAATTTGAAGTATCTCACTGCTCACCTTATACCTTTCCCCTTCAAGTCTCAGCTCCCGGTTGCCCTGCTGTCAATTCCAGCAGGAGAACGGACCGTCAGTCTCCCCTCTTTCTGTCCATCCAGCCACAACCACACACTCTCAGGTACAGGAGCGGGACCGCGGGGTGCACGGCACCCCCGCATACGGAAGCGAAGGGCAGCAGCGGGTAGGAAACAGGCTTGGCCCTGGTTTTGTGGTTGAAGGGAATGCTGACCCACGCAGGGGCTGGCGTGAGGAGCTCGGCGAGGATGCGAGCAGATGCTGGGTCCCCCACAGCATGTCCCATCCCACGCCACAGCCTGCCAGCCTCCCCCTGTGCTGTCAGCCGCAAGGAGGGGACGGGAGCCTGGCCCTGCATGGATGGAGGTTGTGTGGTAACCAGCATTTGGGATGAGATTTTCTTCACGGCAGCTCAGGGGGAAATGACTAGCTACATCCTCTGCACGGCTTTGGAAAGCACATTTGGGTGAAGGTTACTGTTTTGTGGGTGGGAGGCAAAGGGCAAGGGGTGCCTGGAGGAGGTTGGGAATCTATTACTGTTTAAATGCTGCTAAAATTTTGATAAAATGTTCTTGGTACTCCATTGTGACTTTTCCATTGGTCATTCATACTAAATTTATAATAAAAAGATAAACAGCCCCTATCACTGTTTGCCTCTTGGGTTTTTCGAGCGTTACTCAGCTGTGCCAGCCGTCATGGGAAGGCTCCACGGGCAGCTAAAACCTACTCCTTGGCATCCGCTGCCTTTTGTTCTTTGTCCCCCGGGGTCGGTGGGGATGAAACCGCGCTCTGTGCAGCACTGACAAAACCTCCTTTTTCTTCCTGCTGTCCCAGCAGCCCCAGCACCCACTCTGCCCAGGGCTTGGCTCACGGGTCTCTCCCTGGCAATGTTTGGGAGCTCTGGGGCTGCTTTGGATGCGTTCACTGGGCACTTGCTGGCTCTGACTGCCCCCCAACCCCCCTTGCTGGGACTCTGCAAACATCCCCATCGCTGTGGCACCATGCCACTCGGTTTCCAACTCCTCTGAAACCTTAAAGCCATGGTATAAATAGCACTGGCAAAAGGGGGGGGGACGACGACCGATGAGCAGCAGCTGAGCGACCAAAGCAGCCAGTAAACGCACAAAGACAAGTTGGGACCCGTGAAAAAAGGGTGGAAGGACTCGGCCTATCTTAGCACTTGCCTCAACAAATGCTTGTCCAGTGGCCCGGCAGCTTGCCACCTTGTTTTATCTACAGAGACAAACCAGACTTCTCTTACTCCACCGGCAGGGACCTAGCTGTAGCCCTGCCAGACGCAGGCAGCGTGCAGAGGGCTGTGCCAGCTCCGGGAAGTATGTGATAATCCCCCAGCACACACAGCTGGGCATCTGTCAACACACACATTTATGAATAAAACTGTTACGAGGGAAATGGCCAGCAAGGAAGCATCTCCAAAATATCCTCGCCTGAAATACAATAACCTTTAATCTGGACGGAGCTGGAAAACCTGAAGTGACTTTCTCCAAGCCACAGAGGTGTCCTTCGCCACCCTGGGGAAGCAGAATCGCCGCAGAAGAAGCACAGCTGGTGAAATGCCCTGCAAATATGGGCAGGGTTAAAAAGTCCTTCGCTCAGACAGCAATAAAAATAGGTACAGGTCTATTTTCTGAGCAAGAAACGGTGGGGTTTTTTGCATTTTTGCAGCAGCCTGGGGGATCAGTGGGGCTCGAGGGCTGAGCCTTGGTTAGCCAAGATCTATTTAGCAAGGTCCTCATGGACCTCAACAGAGACAAGGGATGCTTTGAAGCCCGCAGGGCTGCCCCATCCCCTGAACTCAGTGTTACGGCAGAGGTTTTCCCACTGCGGTTCACGGCCATCAGGACTGCAGCCCTGGGCAGGGCACAGGACTTCATGGTCGCCGTCAGACAGACCTTGCTGTGTGCTAGGGAGGAGCGTGTGCAGGCTGCTGGGGGCTGGATGCTCACCTTTCAGGAAAGGTGAGGGCAAGAAACAGGTCAGGAGGTAAGAGAGACAGAAGCCTGATGAAAATATTTATTACAAGTAAAAACTCTTTTAACTGAGGAAATGCATTCTGAATTTTGGAAACCAAAGTGCCTACTGTGGCTTATGCACCAGTGGTAAAATTCTTGACTCAAACCAGC
>VYZV01035793.1:9470-20649 GCA_013401275.1 Pandion haliaetus | reverse complement strand
CCTGTTTGAAAATGGTATTTAGGCTCTTGTGTTAGTGAGGAGCTTTGAAAAGCTTAACTTCTGTTCTTAACATGTACAAATTTCAACACATCCATTTACCGTCTACTGTCCATTTACTATTCCGCTTTGTGGTCTGCAAAGATAATGATGGGGGCTCATGGTCTTTGTGCAACAAAATATTTAGAGTAGTAATGATAAATATATACAAGCACTAAATTTCAAAAATTTCAGATGTTCCCAAGTGTTTAGTGTAGTTCATGTCTCATGAAGTTTTTCCAAAGTTAGAAACCAAATGTTTTGTTTATCATAAAAACCATACTTGGATTATTGCATTCAAAAGGAGAGAAAAACTTTTCATAGGACTTTGATTTCTTTTAGAAGAAATATTTTATGCTGCTGTATTTGTATGCTTTAGTAGATTTTTGAAAATAAGTGTCATGTTCATTGGGCATGTGATTAGTCTCATTGCAGTCTGCAGAAATCCTCATGTGCTTTAAGGTAAGCAGATGCTACAGTTATTCCAGAATCAAGGTCTGTATTGCTTGAAGGTAGCTTCAGACCTGTTTTCACCCAGAATTAGCTTTGCACACCAGAATTAGTATGTTTTATTTTAGTGTGGACTTCTCTTAACAAGAGTGGAGTCAGGGACTCTAGTGAATTTTTCTGATTTATGCTGGGACAACTGAGGAGAATATAATCTTCAATCCCCCGCACCATCAGGGCTGAGATTATTGCGCTGTTGAAAGTATGCTGTGTCCCCAGTTTGTCATGCATCATTAATGAAAATCACCATCCGTATCGGTTTACAATGATGCATTTGATTGAGATGCCTTAGGGTCCTTTTTGGATTTTGCAGTGGTGATTAAAGAGGAAACTGTCTTCAGAACAGAGGCTGACAGAGGATTGAGCAACAGCTAAATCCAGCCTAGAAGGATTATGCATCAAAGATAAACACTGAAGGCCAGATCATGAGCAGATGTAAATTAGCGTAGCTCTATGAACTTTCTGTTTAGACATGTCGACTTACACCAGCTGAAATACTGATGCACAGCAGATGACAGTAATAATTGCATGGTATTTTGTATGCAAGAGATGCTTCCAGTGTATATCTTTATAATTGCTTTTTAGTGTCTTTTAATATAAAGGTGTGTTGCTTTGATATTATAAGCTCTGATTTTATTTGTTTACTTGTCCTGGATATTGAAGTGCATGATTTTGCTTTAAGATTGTGCTCAGTATTTTCATCAATGAGTGCCTGTATTTGGCTTTAAAGTCTAAATTTAGGTACTAAAATAAATGACCTGATTTCTGAGAACGCAGTGTTTCTCATCTGNGCCTCACTTCAGACTGCTAAGCAGAGAATTTTGGCTTAGTCTATGTTACTGTGTTAATGAGAAACAATTCAGTCAGTAGGCAGCTTCTGGCAAACTTTTTTTCCTCCAAGTCCCTCTAAGTTAGTAATTATCTGTGATGTGCATGTAAGGCAATAGCTTTACTTTATTACCTTCATGCTAGTACAGGGAGGCAAGTAGATTTGTTTTTAGAGCTGTTAAGGATTTGTGAGACTGCAAGACCGAATACAGTTTATATGTTGTGCAAACATGAGTTGACTGAATTTATGTGGTCTTCAGAAGACCTTTCTGGTGACATTTTAAATGTTCTCTAAAATTCTTGTTTATTATTTTAAAAAAATGATACTCTGTTGGCTTACTTAAAAAGGAAACAAAAAAGGCATATAAGCTTTACTTATTTTTTTATTTTTATTCCAGGTTGGCATCAAGTACGAGTTTTTCTAATCAAGCAGAAAGGTATGGTAGCAAAGGATACTTTGGCCAAAATGAAACAATTAAAGCATCATCCTCCCTGACCCTGAAATCAGCTAAATTTAACTTTTAAAAAATTTATTTAAGGTTTGTGAGTAAGAGGAAAAACCTGTCCTTTCCCACTTGTTTCAAATATCTCGTGTTCTGAAGATGAACAGGAACCCATATTCATATGTATTGAACTTGAAAAAACAGATTCAGACATTATTTAAAGATACCTTCTGGTTTCTGCAATTTCAGTGCAGCTTTTTCTAGCTTGTTCTGTGTTCAGTATTTGTCTTGATAAACTATCTCCATACATTCAGTTGAGTGAATCATCCTTGGCCATGTAGAACCCCTGGTAGTGATGTCTCATTATGTAAATCGGATGCTGAATAGGAAAAATTCATTTTGAGAAGCTGTAAAACATGTTAAGATGTGCAGTTTATGAGTAAATAGATAATACTTTAGCTTTTTAAATGAAACCATTAACGGAATGAGTGATTAGGAAGTACTTAATCTTTTGAAGGAAACAGCCAGAGGCAAATTAGTATTATGATGTGTGTGTTTACCTGTTGTTCATGTGTTCTGTGCTAAAGCCAAGAACATCACCATGTATGACTGAAATACGCAAAGTGAGAGCAGGATTGTATTTCAAACTCAGAAGACTGACAAATAAAACCATGTGGAGAATTAGGAAAAATGCAACTATTTATTGAGACTTAAATACTTTAGGTATGTGTACATAACTTTCTGAGCTCTGTGGAGTTGAGCTGAAGTCATAAAATCAATATGCTGAACTGTTTTTTGGGATCAGGACAGTTCTGCTTTTGACTGTCTCGCTCATGACTGAACACTGACATAATTAAAAAGAGTAGGATCATCTTTATTTTCTCCATGTAGTCAGCTTTGACAAGCATTTCATCTACAATGCAATTTCTTTCTTCCTTTTCCTTCATTTCAGCATGATGATCCCTGGAAATGCTGCAGGTGTGGCCAAGCAGTTCCTCCGTTGTGTGTTCCATCAGCTGGCTCCCAATGGCATCTTCCCCCAGCTCTTCCAGAGCAATATTAAAGGTAATGTGTGATGCCTGTGTGCATTTCTGACCCTTTTAGTTACCTCTGTGTGGGCAGCCAGTGCAAAAATGTCATTCGAATTTCAGATGGAAGTTTTCTAAGGACCCTGGCCACATCTCTTATGGACTTCAGTGAGCTGAGTTCCATTGCTGCTCTGAGCCAGCTGTTGGAGGTATGTTGGCAATTGGCTCTGTTAATGCTGCTAGTTTTATTAGCATTATCAGGCATATTGGAGCACTTCTCATTCATTAAGTGTTCAGACATGCATCACCAAAAACAGTGTGAATTTTTGTTTTGTCCTCCCTGGAAGCTGGATTAGGCTGTCCTCACCACTTTCCTTCTGGGTTTTGCTCTCACTGAGTTTTCTGGTTGTTTTTTTTTTTTTTTTTCCTTAGACCAGCTCCGGTAGCTGTCCTACACATTGGTAGTGTGGGCCATCCCTTCCCCCAGCACTGTTTCTGGTTTTCAGGAATATTTCTGCTCATACATCTGAGTTCTCCCTCTCCCCTGTATCTGATGGCAGTTTCTCTAAGTAGTACAAAGATTTATTGCCTGCCTTTCCCTGACTGCCTTCTGTGCACTTGGCTCCTTTCTACTGTAACTTTTATCCTCCCACTAGCTCTAGTCACTTGCATGTATCCTGCTCTTCCTAGAACATGGTGGTTACTTTGTACAAAGATTTTGACCTCACTTTGAAACTGCTCATGTCTGTCCAAGCCTGACCCTAGTATACAAGCCAAAAAACCATACATGGTCTACTGAGCATTAATAAACGTATCTTGTTTAAAACTGTCTGAAGGAGAACATGGGCAATCCACTGGTGAATACTTTGAGTTCTGCTTTTTTTTGCTGCCATGCTAGTCTAAGCAGGTTATGAGTTAGGACCCTGCTTATAACATTTTGGCTCAAAATCTTTTGGCCATGCTTTAGGAACTGAACTAGACTTAACTGTCACATACACAGTTCAAATTCCCTGCACAGCATTTTATCATTAGCATTATAGAAGACGTAAGTAGTATTTGGTCTCAACAAATTAACCTCAGCATTTCCAAATCCTGTTTAAGGGACCATTTCTGCATGTATACATTTGTTACAGTTCTTGTTTTGTTTCCCAGGGTTTAAACAACAAAAAGAATTTACCAGCAGGGGGTGCAATGCTACGCTGTTTGGAAAATATTGCTACCTTTATGGAAGCCTTGCCGATGGATTCACCCAGCAACCTCTGGACCACAATTAGTAATCAGTTTCAGACCTTCCTTACTAAACTCCCTTGTGTTTTGCCACTAAAGGTATGATGTATGGACATCTGAAAAGAGCTATACTGCCATTGGTCAGGATGTACCGAAACAGTAGGAAAGCTGTGGATGAGAAATCAGAGTGGGTTGTTGTGAATATTTTCTAATGTTTCAACTAATGTTGCCAGAGGACTGGACTTATTGTATGTCTGATCTGTCCCTTTAATTATATTTTCTGTGGGTAACAATAACAACTCTGACCAGAGTACTCTTCACCTCTTTGTTGGCTTTTTATCTTTACACTTTCCATGCTCTGTCTTTGTCAGATTAGAATACTGCATTTGAGAGAATCAGCATTTTGGCAATAAAATTCCATCTGGTTTTAACCGTTAAAACAAAATAAAACTCTAAAGAAGAGCAGCACCACCTAATTAATTTGCTAAAAGTACATAACAGTCAGACAGGCAGAGAGAACTGAGACTACTGGGAATTGAGCCTAGCCTGTTTGGCTGACCAGGTTGTAGTTCTGGCTGTAATCAGAATATAGTTGCAGAAACTGAATCTAGAAGCTTTGGGCTCTGATTTCTGAGTGCTCAGAGGACATACAGAGGGATCTTATCTCTTAGTGTTTTCCAGATATCTTTTCAGTAAACACAGTAAAAACTTCTCTGAGTCTTTCCAGTAAACATGGGATTCTGATGCCCTTACGCTATTTCCTACGGTGTGAATAAGCCCAATGGTAATTTCTTCTGTGCAAAGCAGCGTTGCTCAGTATGAGCCGAGGGATCCAAAATCTAACTTTGTGACATAACGTTGTCTTTTAAATTGGGTGTCACCACCAAGTTACATGAATGATATTAAATTCCTTGGCACTATTATGCAATAGTCAGTCAGATGCTGAAGCCTCTTTAGGTTTTGGTAAATTGAGGCACTATCTTGCAGCACTTAGTAAGCCAAACAGGCAATAACCATTCCCTTTGCATACTAGCAACCCCAATCTGTTGCATCTTCTCTAACTGAAATAAATAAAAAAAATTAATTGGATCTTAATAGTTCCAACTGCATATCTGCCATTCACAGAACATTTAGATGGAGTGTTTACTCTGATTTCCCTTTTATTCGTGGGAGGTATCATTAGTGATACAAGTAAAAAAATTGCTTGCTCCTGAACTTTGCATCTCCTATTTCTTCCTCTAGGGTCATAAATGACTCTGCTGTTCTAGATGCTTGCAGCAGGGATGAGGCAAGACAATGGATAGACCCTGAAAAGTCCCATTCACTGCTGCAGCCTGTGTGATTTACTCAGAAGAAAAATCAATTACACCATAAGGAACAACTTTAGAGGGGCATCTGGAGCAGCTATTGCCAGGGCGCATTCTGATGTTATGGGGTGTGAGTTGCAGCCCTGTCTTGGGGTGTGGGGAAAATGTCATAGTCCAGGGCAGCCACAGAAATATAAAATGAGGTAGATGGTGCATACCTCCTGCTAATACACTCTTTTTTTTTTTTTCCCCCAATCCATTTATTACAGTGGAAATATATTTCTAGGAAATTTTTGTCATAAAAGGAGTAAAGTTAACTTTTCTAAACCAGCCCTTTAGTGAAATTTTCTCATCTCAAGGCCCATGCTGTGGTATGTTACCACTGAAGGGGTATGATTGTGTGTTCAGGAATAAGCAAGTTTAGGCAAAGTAAGTAAAGATCAATCATCAGGGATCATTTTCCAGACTTCACTTATAACTTATTCATAGCTGCTACCACTAAAAGCGAGACGTGCACAGAAGGGTACTAACTCTGGGGTTTTTTTTCTTTTTTTTTTTTTCTTTCCTGCCTTCAAATATGTTCACAGTGTTCTTTAGATTCTAGTTTAAGAATCATGATTTGCTTGTTGAAGATACCTACCACTAGTGCCACCAGGGTAAGTTCCAAGAAGACAAAACTCTGTTGCCTCAGATTTAGCTAGCCTTTGCTATTCTATGAATGTGTTCTTAGCCCCTAGCTGGGAAGTATTACAAATAAGCATAAAATTGTGCAGTCCGATACTCTTTGGAGAATGATAAGAGCTTTGGAATCTAGGTTACAGTAAAGTGTGGGTGGGATTACATTCCTGTGTGGGTGTGAATGTATATCTTCTTAAGGATTTGATGTTCTTCCCCCCCCCCCTTTTTTTCTTTTTTTTTTTTTAAAAAAAAAAAGATAGTAATGAACTTCCTTAGAAGTTCTGCAGTACAATTCCATTGAGGTCAAGGAGGTTTTCCTGCATAAACACTACAGAATCTCTTATATCTCATAACCACTGTGTCAGAGGTGAAACTATTTTCTAATTTTTTGCTTCTAATTTCTCCTATGAGCTTGAAAGCAAATGCTAGATAGAATAGCCCGTTGACTGAAATGCTGTAAATCCCAGCAAGATAACCTCTGAGCTAAAAATAATGCTGTTGCTTTCAGGTGCTTCAGATTTGGCATGCTTTTTGTTTTGCTGAGCAACCAGTTACTGATTTCTCTAAATCATTTCATTGCAGAGTCTTCTGGAGCCTTTTTCAAAATTACTAAGCTTTGTAATTCAGAATGCTGTCTTCACTCTGGCCTACCTGGTGGAACTGTGTGGTTTGTGCTACCGAGCATTCACTAAGGTAATAATGAGGCTATATCTTCCTATAGGGACAACTGAAAATAGGACAAAGTCCTACTTCCCTCAAGTACTGTTTGTAAGTAAAGATGAAACTAGTGTCGAGTTTCAGACATGTCAACAGTTTTAATGTAGTTTGGCTAATCAAGTAGTGATCACGATTCAGTGCCTACTGATAACACTNTACAGTCATATCTTTCCTAGTGCACAAGTTCAGCCACATACCTTGTGCAGTAAAAACTTAAGTATTCCTGGTAGTGCCTTTTGAGAGCACAGCTGTGAGGGGAGACAACAGATAGCTAAGTAAAGTGGAAGACTCCAAGTTAGGAGCTTCCCAGCTTAGATCCTGTTTCATTCTGTATTAGGGATCTCACTTTGGTGTGCATGGTTGTAAGCTATGTAGAAAAGAGAACAGTATATGTGCACCTTTAAAAAGTTTTTAAGATTCCTGGATGAAAGCTGTGGTGTACAAATAACACTCAGTTATTACTCAGGTTCATTTTTGTAGCTATTGGTGAGATGTTGAACATCAACAAAATCCACAAAAACCAATCAAACCTTTTACTAAGGCCCTATATGCTCCATTATGTAGACTGTTAAGGTACTGAGCAAAAATGTTGCTTCAGCCACTAAGTGCACAGTTTTCCATCCTCGATACGTTTGTCAAAACAGTAATTAAATCCTCAGGAAATGTTCTTTCATAAGTAGCTACATGATTTTCTGTATTGATAATGTGCAGCTGGAACACACATTGCTTTCGTCTTGATAAGACTTAAAATATCACTAGACAAACAATGAAGAAGAAATTATAAAAGCAATGACATTCTCACAGAAAAACTGCACCACAAGAAAATAAGAAAAACTTTTACCAGATATAATGGTTTGAAGCACTAAATAGAAACTAACAGTATGTTTCATTACAGCAAGCAAATACTACCTTTTTTGTCTCATTTGAGAGAGAAGAGTTTGTGAAAGAAAAAGATCCTGAATACAGAAGAGACCATCTAGCTTTTGGAAGTAATTTAAGTTAGATCTATAGTTAAAGCTTTGGGCAAGGCAAAGTGTGAAAAATGTTAACTTAAAGTCCAACAGTGGGGTTTTTTTTTTCATTGAAACAAAAAACCCCACCACATTTAAAACTGAAGCAAAGAAATTCCTCTTGCATTTGTGGCCTGATAAGACTATTTCACATATGCCTGCTAAAGCAAATTGTGAAAAACAGGAAACATTTTACTCCCCTCATGCTCTGCAATTTCAGTTATTCCACAAAAATGTTATTAAAACCATGGTATTAAAAACCCCCATGTGTTTCTTGCGTGCTTCCTCGCTCAATGGTTTATTAATATACTGAGTACTTAATTACACACAGGAAGCTTGAATTATAGTGCTTGGTAAAATCTCGTTGATTTAGTTTAATGCAACCTGGTGACCCAGAAATGGAATCATTAGTGAATGGTCTCCTGCAATTTATAGACACAATATGCTTAATTTAGTGGAACTCAACACTACATTATCTTTGTTATTTCTGAAAGCTTACCATGGTTTTGCATTAGAAATATCAAATTAATGACTGCTGTTAGAAAAAAACAAATCAGTTTTGATGTCTGTGTTTCTCTACAGTGGAAATCACTGTAGCCAAGTAAGAGTGTTGTTTGTGGTAGAATACCATGTAGAAGTGAATTCCAGAAGGTGTTTAATTTGTGAACATTTAAACTATTCAGATTTAATTACTTGTTTTACTACTTTGAACGTGGTGGCTGGAACAAAACACCAACTTTCAGCTAAGCTGTCGAGGATTCTTGTCTTTTCAAAGACCAAGCCACTCTGACAGGCACTTCATAGAGGTCAGTGCTGTACAACCACTCGAAATCTATTTTATCGCCAACATTTTTCCTAATACCCTGTGGCAGGAATATCTTGGTTTCTCTTGTCTTGGAGCCTGAAGACTCACATCAATCTGATATTTCCTTGTCTGAGTTTCTGTTCCAGGTCAGCAATTTGATTTTTTTCAGTGCCTTTGGAACTCTCAGTTGAAAGTAGCATCTCTTCTGTGGATTGTAATCTTCTTATCTTTAGTTTTTCTTTCAAGTATCTTAAGGTCCTAAATGGACAGTTTCTGGCTTTCTTATCTCTTACAGCTGCAGAAGCTTGAACGTAAACTTAGCCTTTTGCTGGCATTCTATTGACCCTTGTTAAATAAATGCGGAATGCCACTGACTTGGACACAATATGATATCGCTATTGAATTTTTTTAAAGAATATTAAAGTGGCCAATCTTCAGTATTTGTAATTACTGTAGTAGCAACAGAGCTAAAATAAAGAATTTTGCTTTATACTGGCTTACTTGGAGGATAGTATACCACTCCATTAAAGAAGCAAATTTACTATTCTTATTACCAAGTTTGGGCCCCAAGATACTGCTAGAAACAAACTTCAGTAGTTTCACGTTCTACACATAGGCCTCTGGCACATCACAGTTTGAAGGTTGCAAGGCATTTTTTTATAGGGATGCATAGACATTCAAGAGGGTTAATTTGGCTTAACAGAGGCTAAAGGGGTTGTATTCTTGACTCTTTGGTACCAGGTTTACACATGTGACTCTCCTGAGCATTGTTCTCATGGAGCTAATACCCATTTACAGCTCTGTGGCAGAATATAAAGTTCTTAAAGTATGTGTAAACTATGTTTATACATATTTATCACCAGCAGAATGATAGGAATAAGTAGACTTCGATAGGAAGGATACTCTGGGCTATTGACATAATTGTCATCACTCCTGATCTACAGTGCAGGAAGCAAGAGGTCAGATGTCAAAAACATTTGCTTGATTTTGCTTCATCTCTGCACTGCATGTGCTTAACAAACATTAAGAGTTTAGACTGTGAGATAGAAGACTTCTTTGAGAAAGAGGTAGCTCACTGTTATGTTATCCTTAGAGCCAAGGAAAGCTGGGATTCATGAAGTCTATGCTTCCTTCCCAGTGTTCTGGCAAAACAATTTATTATAACCCAGTTATATCCTGTGTAGCATAGGTGTTAGTCTGTAAAATAGCTTTTGAATGAATTTTACTTCTCTTCTTTTCCAGTATGTGTAGGCTACTGTACTGGGTTACTGATACAAACTCCTGTCCAGTGTTCTGGGGGATGTAATTGTCAACTGTCTAAGCATGGCACTGCATTACGTATGTGTCTCAGGACTGTGAAGGCATATGATGGTGGGAAGGGTAACTGTTGCTGGTGAGTTCTAGCAAGTAATCAGGGTCCATTTGCACCTTGATTATTGTGCACCGTTCTGGCTTCCCATTCACAGTCAGAGTGTAGTAGAATTGGAGGAAGTTCAGGTAAAGGTAACAAGAACGATCAAACAGTGGGATGAGTTCCACATACAGAGGAACTAGGTTAGGGCTCTTCAATCTGAAAAAGCAACAACTGATGGGATGGTGAGAGAGGTCTGTAAGGTCACAAGTGACCCAGATAGGGATGGGTAATTTCATGCCTCTCCAGTACAAGAACAGGAACATACTAAGTTTGTAGGAACCAGTGTCAAAGCAAGTAAAGGGAAGTGGTTCTTCAACAGTGTGTGACTCCTTGCCAAGTACTGCGGGTGCTAAAAGTTGACGTGGGTCCAAGACTTCAATGGACCCATATGTGGAAGAGAAATCCACTGAGAGTTATGAATTATACAGAAACCACCCTCAGCTCAGAAGCTCCCTCAGCTGAAAATAGTTGGTGGCTAGGTGAGTAGTAGTGGGAATTAGACATGCTTGCCTTATTTTTATTCTTCCTTTTGCATCTGTTTGTGGCCTTGTTGGAGATGAGTTACTGAGGGCATTTGTTCTGGTCTAGCCTCTCCTGGATGTTCTTATATTGTATTATTCTTATCAGAGTACCATTCAAGCATGTGCGATGTGTGACTTTTGAGTACTTGTCCCCTCAAGTAATGGTTTCCTGATACAGCTGAACTGATCCAGTCTTTGCTGCTCCCATAAGGGAATGATCTTTTTTTCCTTTGGAATGGTAGCTTCTCGTGAGTTTAGCTGCCTAGACTGCAGCAATGTAGTTAGACAAGGACCAGTGCAGTTTGGGGCCCATTCCATCAGCTAAATGTGTTACCTGTCTGCAGACTCCATGTAATTGAAGATCAGACTAGGAACTTCAAGTAAGGTCTCTTGATTCACAGATTGGCCTCATAACGTTCATGAAAGACATACCATTCTGTTGTTTTGGCACCTTCTCCCAAATCAGGGGTTGATGTTTAAAACTGTTTTTATTGAAAGGTATGTGGGTACTGGAGGAGATAAGCACTGTTGCTGTAAGCTTTGTTTGGCAGTATGCTACTGTATTGGGTTTGTGTGGCAAGGTTTTGGTAGCAGGGGTGGGGTTTACAGGGGTGGCTTCTGATGAGAAGCTGCTAGAAGCTGCCCCTATGTCTGACGA
>VYZV01035791.1:9970-20453 GCA_013401275.1 Pandion haliaetus | reverse complement strand
CTACGCCGGAGCCTCCCGCGCGGGGGCTGCGGGGCGGTTGCTGCCTGTCGGTGGGGCAGCCGTGTCCCAGGGGCTTTAGGAAGAGGAGGATGAGGCGCCGCTGCCTTCGAGGGGGACGAGCCCGGCTCCAGTGCCCCTCTCGGTCCTAGGACAACCGAGTACCCGTCTGCCACCTCCCAGGAGGGCGGCGGGTCGGGACAGGGCCGGAGAGGGACACCCCCGGCTGTCCTGGGCAGGGACAGGTCCCCGCAGAGCGCCCGGCTCAGGGCGGCCTCAGCACCATGGAGGATGGCTTGGGGCACTCGTGTGGGGACACGGAGGTGCTCCAGGCCCTGGAGCCAGGACTCTCTTTTTCCTGTTAGAAAAAAAGAAAGCGGTCACAGGTCTCCTCTATGAGAAGACACACACACACACACACACACACACACACACACACACCCCCGAGATGCAGGCGTGGAGGGGCGACCCCAGCTTCGCCGCAGGCCGGCCGAGGAGCTGGCCTGACACCAGCTCACGCAGGTGGTCGCACCTCGAGCACGGGGCCGAAACGAAGGCCGCAAGTGCATCGAGACGGGGAAGAGGGATGCTGCAGCGCCGGTTCCCTAGTTTGCTGTGAGCTGCTGGATCTCCTCCGCTTTTACTTGATCGGGTCCAGCGGAACAGCAGGTGTGCCCCTCGAAACAGCTGCCCTCCCGTCTTTAGTCGTACAATGGCAGACATCACTGAGGTTGAGCGTTAAGTGCTTGAGTTGTGGTTTGATGTTTGCGTAAGTAGCCTCTGTGATGCAGAAAGGCAAAAAGAAACACAAGGGATCTATTTCAAACACGTGTCTTTGTAAGCGACACTAATTCAAGCAGTAATGAAGAATACTATGTTTAGCAACTTCTGACTGGAGGCATTCGAGAAGAATTTACTGTACTTAAACCTCTCGAAGTTACTTCTAAATCTTAGAAGATTTTGTAGTGGAAGATGTGTTTAGCGAGCTGAACACAACTCAGGTATTTAAGTCTGCTAAGTGTCTGTAAAAATAAAATGCTTCACTGGAGTAAGAGATTTTATATTGACAAAGTAACTCTAAAACTAATAAATCTGTCACTAACTGATCAACACTCTTAAGAGTGAGAGGAGTTTCAGGACCACACATTTTAAGTAAAAGGCAAAACAGAAAATGGCCCGTGCATTTTGGGTGAAGAGTACTATAGGTGGATACATAAATCCTTCAACAATGTTTCTAATAAAACCATAGGTTATTGAAACTAAATGTATTTTAATTTGTTATTTTCATGTTTGCTACTCTCTAATAATACTCCTCACTGGGAAAATGCCGTTTCAGTTTTCTCAGTTTACCAATCCTCTTGTACTATGCTGTGATGTTTGATCTGGGAACACTTCAAAATTTTTTCGATGGGTTTCCACTGGAGGTTTTTCTAAATTAAATAGTTGCAATTGTCAATGCCTGTTTCTACAAAGTCTCTGCTTTGTGACAGCTGAATTTGTCTCTTCTCAAGATACAACTAGATTTGCCTCTGGGTTGCATAGGAGAAGACAAGATACTTCTTAAATATTTGAAAGATGCAACAAAACCTGCTTGCAGGGCAGTCTGCTCCAAAGGGGCCAGCTAGCAATAATGCACTCTGAAATGGAGGTTTAAAATTCAGCCGGCTGCGTGTGGCGTAGTGCCAGCGAGTTCTGAGTTCCTAAGCAGGTCTGGCCTGGGTAGATCAGAGAGTTGCTGATGTCTGTCACATCACACTTTCAGGTCTCTGTACCCTAGAGTAAACTCCTGTACATGTTGCTTTGTAAGACAAGGATCCTAGCTTTTACTGATCCGTAAGACCTAAGTGAATCCTACTAGTCGTAGACTGTGCTGTGTTTAAGGCTCCACATTAGACTGAAGTCATTGTAAGCTTGTCCAGAAGCTGATGAGGGTTTTTGTACACTACTCGCATATAGATCCTGCAAGCATGTAGGCAGCTGCAGATTCTGCCTCTTGTTAACATGGCAGAACTGTTTAATAATGTTCATTCTTAAAAGAACATTAAGCTTTTCCAGCCTGTGACTTCTCTCGTTTTCTTCCAGTGTTGTTTTGGCTTTTCAGCCAAATGCTTAACGTTAGTTGAAGTGACTTCTGTAATGCAGAGCATCAAAAAGAAACAGAAATAGGGCAGGGTTCTATTTTTTTTTTTCTAAAATTATGCCTTTGCACTTCAGTAGTCCTGAAAGGAATCAAACAGCTGAAACAAAAATTACTGTATCCAAACTACATTATGTGGTTATAGCCAAACAACTTATATACCTAACCATGAGAAAATACATTCTTTAAATACAATGTTTGGATTTTTATGGGATTATGCTTGATCCAATACCTCTTCTTAGAAAATAGCTTTTAGAGAAAAAAATTATTTATGTATGTGGGGAGTGTGTATATATGTAGTTTTGAAAGGAAATAGGCTACATTTCTTAACTGTGATGAAACAGCTGCCACTTTTGTTTACGCTGCAGCACTGAAATCACTGCATTTACTGAGGAAATTCCCTATCATGTTGAGGACTGCCCCCGTAACAACCCTTGGTCCTTTCCCACTTGTTTCAGAGAGTTCCAAAGGAATGCTGCCAACACTTACGTATAATTGCATGGTTTTTTGGACATAGTGACACTAGAAGTACTTTACTGATATAGAAATCCTGGTACTATACATCAGTGAAGTACCTCCACTGAAAATGACGCTATGCCAGCAAAGCTCTGCTTTCTAGCAAGACAGTTCCACAAGTTACACAATCCTACAAATGGAATAAACAATCCTGGTAAAAGTCAATGGAACTGCATGCATACACGGTGTTTTATAAGCATCTTTAAGGGATCACGCACCATGCTGACGTGGTCATGTTAGAAGAAATCTGTATTAGGTTTAGCCACAGAGAACACTGAAGTTCTTACTAGTATTTTTAAATTACAATTGCAGGTTAGGAAGTCCTCTCTAAAAAGGCCAAAAAATATGTTTGTAAGAACATTTACTCTTGTTTCAGATATTATAAGTCACAGCTTCTTAATGATTTGGGCAGAATCTTATGAGAAAATGCTGCTAAGGCTGGGATGCTCTTCATGGAAAAGGAAGAAGAAAGGAAGGGGCTAGAATTGAAGTCTTAAGTAACTCTCTACTCTATTGCTTCAAAGAGCAAAACAAGGTCCTTCCTCACTTTGTTAGCCATTAGGTTATCCATTATATTTGTACCTTACTGAATTTAGTTGTGGGCAATTCATGTATAACATTTATGTAAAAATAAGTATGTATTTATACAAAAACTTTCAGGGCACACATCCATTTTTTCCCATGCATTTCACCCCCAGTAACACTACCATCTGGCAACAGACTTTTATACAACCAAGGCCCCTGCATCTAAATAGATCCACAAGGACCTGTGTGGAATTCATGACAGGATTTGAGGTCAACACAGACATCAGCTATTACTGCATTCTTTTGTCTAAGACACTAGCACTAGTATCAGCATTAATCCAGCATTAAGTAATCTTAAAAGGCCTCACTCTAGTGGAAGAGAGTTTTGGGGGGTTTTCCCCAGAAGAATGGAATATTTGAAGTTCCAGAGAACCATCGAGCTAAGGAATGAATGCAGTTGAGAAGAGTTACACTGAAAAGTAATGTGAAAAGGAAAAGCAAGAAAGTGCATGAAGCAGACTGAGACAGGGACCAGATTGCAGAGGATTGTGGCCTGGAGAGTAGGCAGAGAGAGAAAAAATAAGACATGTAAATTGGGAATGTGAAATAAGGACTAGCAAAGCAGCTGCTATCAAAAATAAACCTTACTGTGACCAAAATCAGTTAAATACAATTAAGCATGGATAAAAATATTTAGTCTTTTCTAGCATTATTCCTCTGTGTAAGCAATTGCTGGAGCACTAAGAATGATACATACTTAATGAAAATAGATGAAAGGTAAGATTTGTTCTGTAAAGTTCATGGATCTTGTAATGATGATGATGAAAATTAGTAACTAAGAACCGGTTTCTTAGTGTTCAAAACCACACATGGTGTAATTTCCAAAAAGACTTGATATGGCACACTGTCTAGTAAACAGGCTTTAAATAGTCCAACCTCAGTTTTGGAAAAGAAGGGCCAATTAAAAAGCAAATGGTATGACACTTCTGAGTTCTACTCAATGGAGAAGTCAGGTCCTTGTGGTCAGTGCTGAACAGTGCAGTGTTCCTGGTAAATTACAAGTTCATTTTGGCGCCACTGAAAAAGGAAGTCCTAGCTCAAGTAAGCATTATGAATGGAAGCAAGTGTAGGTCATGCCTTTGATTCATATTAGTACTTCAGACTACTAAGACGCAAAGTAGAGATCTTGAGGAGCAGACCCAAGGCCCAGTGCTGCAACGGTTTGGATTCTGCATATGGCGTATCCCTGAGATGACTGTGAGAGAGATGGACCAACTCCTACTCTCATATCTGTAGACTTGTGTTGCTTCCTGTGCACTGGGTAAGGCAATCAGGTGTCTATAGTGAGTGGGTTCCATTCACTGAACTAGCAGAAAGCCCATCAAAAATTATTAGGTTTCATCTTGTAGCCACTTAGACATGATGCAAAGGTAGCAGCAGAGACCTGCAGCAGGGATTTCTTGGGGAAAACTGGACCATCCCAATCAGCAGCGGGCAAAGGTGATGATGGAGCTCCACCCTTCAACACAGAGTGATACCTTACTGAAATAAGTTCTGCACAGTTGTTGTGTAAAGCCTACACCAAAAAAAAACCCAAACAAAAAAATTACAACATTTAGTCTTTAGCAAACTATGTATCATGGGGATAAGCAGGACCATCAGGGTAGCCTCCTTGTTCACGGAAGTCATCTCCGTCATTGGTGGTTTTTTCCTGATCATTTTGCTTTGAAAGAGTGTAGTTTATTATTATTATTATGTTCAGTCATACTTGTTTAACTTATCAAAACATTATTTTCTTGAAAAATGAAACAAAAGTAGTTTTTCTTCATAGATAGTAACTGTAAGGTATAGTACTACATCTAACAGATGCAAGACCATCAAAGTCTGTGTACTTCTCCCGCATCAAATTCTCCACTCTAACAGCAATGTTGTAAGATAGTCCTAACCAAGTCAATCAACTAAGACACAGCTTTTTGAGAACAAAACAGGTACAGCTCATTCATCAAAATTACTTTTAAACAATTGATATACTGCCATCTAGTGCTTACTGAATGCACAACCATACAAATTCTACTAGGTTCAATAGTTCTTGGTATTTGTGATGGGCCTACAGCAAAGCAACAGTTAAACTCACCAATTTGCATGTAGTCATGCATATAGTGAGCTTACCTAAGAACAGTAACTGGGAACAATTTACACTGTGAAAAGTGACACAGTGTGCTGAAAGAATCAATCTGAATATGTATTGTTTCCTATGCATATAAGTAAGACTGGAGGAACAGTATTTGCAGAGTCTACAGCACTTGAGGGGGCATTCAGTGGAAATGAAAAATGCTGTAGACTGGGAAAGAGCAAGCGGGGTATAGTTCACACATTGTACAAATGCTTTTGTTGTACAAAGACGCAATGAAATCAAAGACATTAAAATATTAAAAGATTATATTCAGGGAGTCATAACAGTAACAATCCCATAGGTGTAGTTACTGCATATAATTTTGCACAGACAGGTTGTTCATAGAAAGTGAAAAGCATATCATGCTGCTGTTCAAGGAATTAAGTAAATCCTCATTTGGAATAGTCCTTTTTTTTGTGTGTAAGAAAGACTAGAAAGTATTGCAAACTCATTGTAAAGATTAAGAGTTCAGGATCAGTACACCTAACTATGCAGAATGTCTAGTAAAATTGGACTCATATTAAATTAAAAAAAATGAAGGGGAAATTTAAGTCAAAGATAAAAGTATGAAAAGGTTTAGTGCAATAATTCAGTACAAGCAGATGCACACACAATGAATAGTTTATTATAGTGTTCCCGGACTGCAATTTTCACTGCTATCAGGGAGAGCCTCTTGGCAGTTTTTCTACACAAAAGAACATTGTGATCCGGACTAAGATACTGGGGGAAAAAAACAGGTATCCTCAGAATCTAAAATATTCAAAAGACTGCCTTGTTAGAATGTTAATATTTAACCATACAGCCTAAAAAGTTAGTTTATGCAAGCTAGTTCTTGACAAGTTCATTTTATGATTTTGAGCCAAAATCTTTAGAAAATGGAAAAAGAACTGTGGGGAGAAAACCCCTAATTCTTCCTTGAAATTTCATCCTCTGTCTTAATGTACCTCAGGAAAACTACTGGCAAAATTAAAATAAGCTCAAACATTCCTTTTTTTTCCATTAAAATCTCCCCAAATGGTATATAATCTAAACCCAAATATTTCAGAAACAGCTCTGCATTTCTCTTTATATAGTTCAAGTAAATGCTTGTCATGTTGTGATGGCTTTACAATACAATATAAACAAAAATATGATTTTGAAAAATCAGAAGAAAGTGAAAAAATCTATAGTTAAAAATTACTCTGTAGAGGGAATACTTTTCACCCTGTAAATTAGGTGTTTGCTTAAGCCCTAAACCGTTTAAAACTCTAAACCTCATCTTTAGAACAAAGTAAATAAGATACATCATGATACTTAGTTCCAAAATTTTATTTATACTTTTAGCATATATTTCTAAAAATAAATATGAAATCGATGAATTGCATCCCTTCTTTAACCTCAATTTATTTGCTTTTGAATAGAGCTGGAAATTCAGTGTAATTAAAGAAGCAAACAAGAGTGCCCATTCTGTTGCTCACAATTCTTCCGTTCGCTGTTATGTTACATCCTTTGTCTCTTCTGCATTAAGCACTCCAAATTCTCTTTCTATGGCTGTATTACATTTTATCTATCTGTTTTCATCAGTTCTATCTCTGGACTTCATTATGGACACATAGGACATTTTGCTAAATGATTTGTACTAACAGATGAGCTGAATTAACCTATGGCCACACTAAGCCTCCAGCATTCAAATTTGTGTATTAATTGGTGAAAGACTGAAAGCGATTTTATTAATAACGGTGTTATGCTCTTCTCTTTTCAATAGCTTGCATTTAAAGGCCACAGAATTTTTAATGGACATTTTATTTATGAAGCCAAACCTTCATAGCAAGTGGCAGTTTCTGATTACATGATTACCATGTATAAACAGCCCCATGCTGCTCACCACAAAAAGCTTTCACTTGCGTGATGTGAAAATCTGAAACTATACATGGAGAGACAGTTTCCTTTATTTTAAATGTATTCAGCAGTGAACCGTTTCTTATACTGCATAGGATTTTAAAAATCTACAGAAGCTTGAAATAAAACAAGTACCTGTGAAGTATCTGTAATTTGAGGCTAGAATATAGACTGGGCTTACTGCAGTATGACTGTCAGGACTATTACAACTAATTCATGCAAATAAAATTGTCTTTACTGTTATTTTTACCTTTTCACTTCCCATTTGTATTTTTAGTCATGCTGGGATCTGTCACAACCCCATATTCTCAGAGCAGAGACTGTATTCTTTATGTAGAGCTGACTACAGTTAAAGTACTAATTGTACCTGCAATATGAATAAGAAACAGTAATAATAATTACACCTTATAGTTGAATACGAAAAAGATTGTGAGCCTAATCCTGTTTCCATTCATGCCAAATTTTAAATAAAACTGAGAGGAAGAAAAGTAGATATTAGGCCTCTTTGCGAGGATACAGTTGTGAAAGTTAGTCCCCAAATATTGTAACTATTGCTGATGTGGAAAAGGTTATGCCCAAGTATAGGATTTAATCCTAGGTGTCTAGTCTACGCTAACTTTCCTTAAGGGCAGCTGGCAAATAAGGACATCATAGCATGGCATTGGTGGGTCATAGCACATCTTTTTACCTTACCCTTATCGGATACCTTCATTGTTACTGATGGAGTTGCAGAGGAAGTATTTTAGGAACAGGCTGTATCTTAATCTGTTTTAGACTCCCCAGCACTGGATCAGCCCTCGGGAGCAGACCTTCAAGTCATGCACACTAAAATGACAATATCTGCAAAATTTGCCAGAAGATGGAACAGGAATTGAGCAGAAAAGAATCTTAATTAAAACCTTACTTACATCATTAAAACCTCTTGCTATAAAAGTTACCTCTGAATCTAGTAATTAAAACAATATCTCAAAACAAAAACACAGATTGGGTCTACAAGAGTAGACTACTACTATAAAGATTATATACATGTATCAGGCAAACCAGTTGAAATTGGCAGTCACATATTTCTAAAAATGCTAACTGGTGTTGTGTACAGTAAATATTTCTGCACTTCAAATATTTAAACTTGCAATTTTTCCCCAACTGTGCTCTTCAGTAACCTGTTGAGAACATTTCATTTTCCATTCAGTAGAAACAATACTTACAATTATATATAAAATTATACATACTCAGATGAGTGCTAATAAATGTAAACTTCCTGGGACTTCAGGATTCTAAAATTGTACTTACAAGAATTTATTTATTTGATTTTATCTCAAACACTTGTCTAATGACATGTATCATGCACACTGCATATATGTAGGCAAGCCATTGAGTAGGGGTGTTTTGTAAGTATATAGCAGTTTGCAGTAATGGATTATATATTAGACCAAATTTCTAAATCTCTGAACAGAGATTATTAGAAAATTATATTTGAGCTAGCACAGATAAATGGCAACAATTTAGCAGCAATTGTGTTCGCTTTTTAAATAGTAAGCTGATGATGTAATATAAATGAAGTACGTGTTTCTCACCTGACTGTATTGGGTATCTGAAGAAACAGGCTAAAATCAAGATTATAGCTAGCCTACAGTATTTTAGAGACTGGCAACAGGAAGAGGAGTACTTCCACAACTGCAATTATTATGCTAATAAAAAAACATAGTTACTTGAGCTTGTGTATCGAACTGGTGAATCAAATCGCTGATTTTAGGCTGCTTGGTTCCTCACTCTTTAAACAACTGTTCTAAATCACTTCATTTTTTTTAATTATATCTCTTTCCCCCATACTGTTTCCCGTCAAATATCATCCTTGCCAAATTCAGAATCCAAACCCCCCAGATTAAAGAACAAAAACTCGTATGCATTCCTAAGCATGCATGTAAGCAAGCAAACAAAATGTGGGGAAACAAGAGAAAAAAATGTGCAGTTCAGCATTTTATTTGGTCATAAATGAAAGGAACAGCAGCTAAGCAACACCAGATGATATGTGCCTATTTTTTGTAGGAGACTTTTTTTGTTTGTTTGTTTCTTCAAAAAGTTCAATGCTATTTTAATTCTTTTAAAAAATAAACTGCTATGAAGTATTTTTAATCAATATAATCGTACTTACAGTTAAAAAACCCCCAAACATTCTAGCCATTGTCATTAACTGGCACTATTATTAGCTTCTTGGCTGTGGGACTAGGTACAACACACTGCACACCAGCATTTCTGGTTATTCCAGAACAGACATTTTAACCAGAACACAGACATTGTTGCTCCTTGCAGAACAAACAAAAGGTAAAGACTTCATGCTTTTCAAGCTGAGCAAAAGCTCTGGCAAAGGCACTGTGCAGGTAAGTTGCATGGTTATACAAAGAAATGGGAAGTTCTGGCAGTCACACAGCATCCTTGTAAAAATCGCACAATCAAGTTTCAGACTGATCTACTGAGCCACCTTTATCTTTCACGGTTATTAGATCTGTGTAGATGTAGACCACACCTGCCAAGCTAACTACTTGGCAAGGCAGAACACCTTACAAAAGTAACGCTGATTACTTGAACAGCAACCAGTGAATTGTGGCCTCACCTCACTGTCACAGAAAACCTTTGTCGTCTGGCTGATCCGTAGGATTTTTGTTCTCGCGAGGAAGGAAAAAAGAGGAAGCGCAATAAGGAAGAGGAAAAAAGAACATTTGTCTGAGAAACTGGAACTGAGCAGGCTCTTATCACAGGAGCTGAACTTCCCCTTACTGAAACCAGCAAGTTTAAGGCTTGTTTTTTATTTAAGTTAGTTGCCCAGTTTGCTAAATACATGTATCTATGCAAACCAAGAACAAATGTGTGCCCAGGTGGCCAAGAAGGCCAACGGCATCCTGGCCTGTATCAGAAACGGGGTGGCCAGCAGGAGCAGGGAAGTGATTGTCCCCCTGTACTCGGCACTGGTGAGGCCGCACCTTGAGTACTGGGTTCAGTTTTGGGCCCCTCGCTACAGGAAAGACATGGAGGCGCTGGAGCGTGTCCAGAGAAGAGCAACGAAGCTGGTGAGGGGCCTGGAGCACAAGTCCTATGAGGAGCGGCTGAGGGAAATGGGCTTGTTCAGTCTGGAGGAAAGGAGTCTGAGGGGAGACCTTGTTGCTCTCTACAGCTACCTGAAAGGAGGTTGTCGTGAGGTGGGTGCTGGACTCTTCTGTCAGGTGGCCGGTGATAGGACGAGAGGAAATGGCCTCAAGTTG
>VYZV01035790.1:158267-180486 GCA_013401275.1 Pandion haliaetus | reverse complement strand
TTTTTTTCCTCATCTTCCACTTTAAACCCAAGACCAACCATGACAGGGGGATGCAACTACAGAAAAGACCTGTCTCACAGCTCTTTTTCTCCCTCTTCACAGAATGAAGAGAAGCTCATTTTTTTATTTAAACACAATGGATTTTTATGTAAATCCATACATATATGCATATGCATGCATAAACATGCACTTCAATTTCCCTGTTTGTCATTAATACATATATGCATTACAAAAAATGCCTGCAAATGAGAAATAAAGTCTTTTAATAAAGCTCAGTAGTCAATAGGAACAAAGAAATACAGAAATACAGTTTTCAGAGCTGACTGCCAGAGCAGATTTTACAGATTTTTGTCTCCTCAAGTGAATTAAAAAAAGACTCCTCAACAAAACGAAATCCATATTCAAAGCTGAACTCCTCAGAGACTGCAGAATAAACTACATAACACATGAACTAGAATTTCCACTCATTTCTTACTCTTCCAAGTGTCAGGAATCTTCATTACAGCTGGAAATACTGATTATGCCTGTCAAGGGGTTTTGATGGCAATGCTTTCTGCCTCTTCAGATTGTCTTGTTCTGTAAGCAGATAGCTCTTGATTGATTTCAGAACTAAAATCAATACAGAATATTGTGATTTAGTGGAGAAATAAATGATTGTGATTTTCACTACACAAAGTTAAAATTAAATATAATTTTTAAAAACTCCCTAAACTGAAGTACAGTTGAATTTCTGGAACTGATATGTTTATTTTTATGTAGTTCTGCTGCATTAACTAACCTTTTACATGCAGTTCATACCGAATCTACCAGTTTGAATGCAAAGCACCTACTGATACACAGTCCGATCTTGTTTGTGGAATGAAAAAAAAAAGTCCAGGCAATCTGTTTCGGTTCCTTGTATTTAAAGGGACTTCCTAGCCAGAATAAATTTACTAGACATTCATTAACTCACAGTAAGAAAGGATGAGCGCAGGCAAGAAAAATGTATTTCAGTTCCTACATTTAGGAACTAACATGATAGTTTTTCTTTAAAAAAAATGCATCGGTATTGTCTTCGACTAAATTGCAAGTACACAATCAGAAGAGAGGTTAAAAGAGGACATTGATGAAAGAGGAATTTCCAAAATATATTTGCATGTCCACCTAAACTATCACACTCAAACATTAGACAGGTAGTTGGCATTAATTTTTGGTGAACTTCATACTCAGGTAAGGTTGTTTTCATTATCTGTGAAAAGCGTTAAGTGATAGCAATCACAGCAAGATCCTCAGTGAACAATAAACAGCAACAATTTAAAATGTGCTGACAAGCCAGTATAAACTCCCCATCCTCCCCACTCCATCTACTATCGCATGTTTGAACTCCTCCACTTAAAAGTTAACCCCTCTTACTTAGCACAGTCACAATATAAACTCTCCTCTTTACTATGGGTATTTTGGAAGATTTCTCTTCAGACTAGAAATGAAAAAAATCTGGTCCCAAGTAAATTTTTTCATTGGTTCAATGCAGAGAGGATTTAATCTCAAATCTCTAAAAATATCTTAAATATTTAGAATGAAACTGGAACTTCCTCACATTCCTGTATCGCTAAAGCTATAGAGCAGCCACTTCCACAAGTCTGAAGGCACCGTTTGTATTGCTACAGATGCACAATATAACCATTCAAGTTTGCTTCAAAAACTCTGACTAGGTTAGTAAAGTTTTGACTCTTAAAAGATAAAATAACCTGAAACATTGAAACTTTTGTATTTATTTTCAAAGTCATGCCAGTATGCATTTCAGACACTCTTTCCAATTACTTAACACTTTATTTTTATAGTCATATAGTTCAAGTCACACATAAATCCTGTGCTTTGGAACTTGTGCTCCTATCAGTCTCCTCAAAGAAAGTAAGCAACAACAACCACCCCCACCCCCTCCCACTCCTCCCAGAGGAAGAACATAATACTACTACAACTATCCCAACCTAGTGGACTTGCTAGGGAACCCTGTGCCCTCAAGACAAGACTTTGTAGTCTTACAGGAAGCAAGTTTGAATTCATACAGCATGAACTCTTAGGAAGATACAACAAGAGAGGACAACCCTCAGGTCTACTCCTAACTGACATCTGCCCAACACAGCCACTAGTATAGACTGGTTCCCAATGGGAAGGAGCCCATGCCAGCTGCCAGGGAGTTGTCAAATGGTACAGTGAATCCTCCTTCTCCTGGGAAAAATGGAGGACCAGGACTGTAGACACACTTTAAAACACATCTACTCGTTAGTTTAGAAACAGCCATTGTGCGTAATTCATACAGCATATATTGCTGAACTGATGCAGTCCAAGCGAGCAATTGCCTTGTCTTATGAGCCAGCAAGCATTCAGGTTCTTTACCACGGGATGTCAGATGGTCCCAGAATGGCTCTTGGTGAACATGCTCCTTTCTTACAAGTTTCAACATTAGATTTACTCCTGAGAGCGGACAAATCCGGCTTGCTACCAAGTATGAGGATGAGAAGCTACACACACACAGTAACATCATTAATTACAGAACATGCTCTGCTCTAGGTAACCCCAGTGAAGCAGGCAGCCCCGTGCCCTATCTCCCAGCATTTCAGAGCAGGCAAGGAACTTGCTTTCACAGCTCGTATCCACAACTTCCTGAGAGTGCTTTTAGAAACATGCCTGCCTAGGTGTAATAATTCAGCACCACATACAAACGATGGGACGGATTACCAAAAGTAGACACATACCATAAAATAAGGCAATATTAGGACAAGGAAGACAAAGTTGAGACTTGCAAGTTCCAATTTACACCAATTTGAGTGACCTCTGTTCAGTGATTTTACAGCTTTGAACCTCCATTATATATGTATGTAAATTACATTGCCACCTTTATACAAGCACTGAGAGCCCAAGTTACTATTTGAAAGCATTCTGAAATAGGTACATGAAAGGTACAAAGGTATAGAAATATGTATTTTACTGATTTAGCATTCATTCATTTATTCAAGACAAAGGCCAAGATTCCTGGTACAGAATGTTTAAATAACTACTCGGATGTTATGACACATACAAAGAACTGACAGATCATAAGATGCGAGTCAAGGATGATGACTATGGAAAGTGTTACATAACTGCAAATAGGTATTTAGAAACCTTCTCTCAGTTCACACATCAGGGCAACTATGGAGAAAACATCCAGTATGGCATCCTTCAAAGAAATACTCTACTTCCTGTCCAGGACTTCAAGGAAGCAAGTGCAAGATTATCAAAGCACAGCACTCTTCAAAGCTTGAAAAACTGAACAAAGAAACAAAACAAACAAACAAAACTCCACCATACCTGGGATTTTTTTCTTGAACAATGAATACAAAATACTAAATAAGTGGATTACATAGACATGTGCAAAGAGTGGAACCCATCATTAATTCTACACATGAGATCAGAACCTGTGCTATTGTTTACGGAAATGTGAGATAGCAATTACACTGTGTACTCGGCAATGCATTGTGTATTTAAAGCAATTAGCATCCCATGCTAATTTGAGTAGCCTTCTAATAAAAGCTAAAAGCTTCTTTCAAAGTTTCAACCTGTTGAACATAAGCACATCCATGTATTTTAGACAACAGGCTAATATTTGACACTCAACATATTTTATGATTAACTTCATCAAGGGATTTCATGCTCATAACAGTCCTTTAAAATGCCTAAACTTTATTACAAGCAGGGAACAAAACCAAAGGAATTGTGTTAATGTTTACAGGTTATCATCAATAGAGCCAGGAACAAAGCCCTTTGGCTTGATTCCAGCCTAGTTCTTTTTCAAGTTATTTTTTCTTTCTGTTGTTCCTTTAAAAAGATCTTGTTTAATCACTAGAGAAGATTACCTATTGCATAATACCTGCCTACTGTGCTCCCCCAAAACAAAGACACAAGGACTTTAAAGACAACAAAGCATACACTTCACTTATGTAGTTAAGAGTGTCAAGCACATCTAACAGAACCACACCAACTACTGGGTTGGCAGAGATCAAGAAGAGAAAAAAGTAATCTCCAGTAAAGCAGAATCTTAGAAGAAAGACAGCAAACAAACAAGTACTGAGACAAGCTAGAAGCGTTCCCCTTAACAAAAGAAAAGAAAGATGCCTCCAGAAAGGCTGCCTGTGGAATCTACTGAAGACAGCGACTTCAGTATTTCCCTCTTGGAAACTAGTGATACACTCAAAGGCACAGGAGACCTGGAAATGTAGGCAGTTCTCAAAAGAGCTGATAAAAAGAGCAGACTGAACTCGCTCGTTCCTTAGACATCTCCTAATTCTGCAAAGTCAAGCCTAACTTGACAACAATGCTGCTTGAAGACAGACACTTCCTAGGCATAAGTAAAAAAGGCCACATGCACAGATTGCTCAGGCCACGTTACCTGCCGATTTCTGCAAATTGCAACAAGCATTGCCTTCCAGAGCTCAAGTACTTGCAGCTCTCAGATGACAGGAGGAGCACATACACAATTCAGGAAGGGAAGATGTCTTAAAGGGCATTCTTCCCTCTCAAAGATCATACTCAGGCTCTTCACTAAAACTCAGGTATCAGTGTTTCATTCCTGATCTTAAGTTTCTTTTGCATGCCAGGAAGAAAATCTATGGTCAGGCAAGTCAGGGGGATTGGCTTTCAAACACAGTCCACACAAAAACATACCCACACAGACAGGCAACTCGGACACTACTTTGGAGAGCAAACATCAAATTTATATCAAAAAGTTAAAGTACCTTAAAGGGCCTTAGGAGAAACTTTGGGATTCCACAGGAATATGCCTTTCTGTATTCACAATAATCCACTCCCACGTCTGTGACACCAGGTTTGAAATATCATTCTCCACTGGTGTATAGACAAGTAGGTCAAGGTCAGCTGCCATTATTTTACAGAACAAGGATCCCAAGCAAACAGAAGTGACCAGCAATGCAAGCAGTCCAGGACACACACAGCACTTTCCCTACTACCTACACTTTAATTTTTTTCTACAACACAGTAAGAAATATACACATTTAAGAAAGTCGAGCAATTGGGAATACATTCAAGCCCTTGAGAGGACATGTGAGACAATGGTCACCCACTGCACAAGGTCAGAGGCGATCTGAACTGCTCAGGACACTTGAGTGCAGAAAAGCTGGGCCTTGCCCCACCGAAGAGAGATCATGTGTGGCCCGAGTGGTGGTGACACAGGGCCTGAGTTTCCTCAGGTGTAATAGCCTCAAAGCCTCACAGCATCAGAAGAAGATGGGGATTCTTATGCCAGGTCAGGCGGTACAGTAGTAAAGGGAGCATCTGCTTCCTCCAACAACCAGCTGGGGGCTTACAGGAACTTGTGCATAGCTCTCTTACCTGCAAGTTTCTCCAGCTTTGCTGAAACTTCCCTTCCTCTCCTTTTCAATTAAATCAGTTCTCATTTTAGCTTTGCCCTAAAAGTGAATGATTTTTTGAATACGTGGGATATTTGAAGCCTTCCTACACCCTTAGAGACTATTATCTCTCTGCCTCCCCATGTAAATAAAGCTTGGAGATGGACAGCTCAAACAAAGATCGTGGCACACAGGATCACTAGTGGAGAACTACACCTCATGACTCTCAGTCTTCCACCTTCACCATAAAGCAAAGGTCTCTCCATGTATTTTTCAACACACAACTTTGTCCTGGTTTCAGCTGGGATAGAGTTAAATGTCTTCCTAGTAGCTGGTATAGTGCTATGGTTTTGAGTTAGGTATGAGAAGAACGTTTATAACACACTGATGTTTTCAGTTGTTGCTAAGTAATGTTTAGTCTCAAGTCAAGGATTTTTCAGCTTCTGATGCCCAGCCAGCAAGAAGGTTGGAGGGGCACAAGAAGGTTGGGAGGGAACACAGTCAGGACTGCTGACCCAGACTGGCCAACGGGGTGTTCCATACCATGTGATATATATAAACTGGGGGGGATTGGGGGATCACTGCTCAGGGACTAACTGAGCATCAGTCGGCGGGTGGTGAGCAATTGCATTGTGCATCACTTGTATATTCCAATCCTTTTATTACTACTGTTGTCATTTTACTAGTGTTGTTATTATCATTATTAGTTTCTTCTTTTCTGTTCTATTAAACCGTTCTTATCTTAACCCACGAGTTTTAGTTCTTTTCCTGATTTTCTCCCCGATCCCACTGGGTGGGGGGGAAGTGAGTGAGTGGCTGTATGGTGCTTAGTTGCTGACTGGGGTTAAACCATGACAAACTTGCATCTACTGGTCAAGCTCTGTTTAGGTTACATTTTTGCTAAAGACCTCTATCATAAGATAGATAAGGACTTTCCACAATATTTAATGCTTTCAAAAATTAAAATGTTTTAAGGCAAATTAAGTGCTTTATTGCTCACTTGTAATGAGAGGAAGCATTTTATGATTCGGAAAAAAAACCCCAAAAACCAAACCAACCCTTTACCTTTATTTGCTCTGAAATCACTAGCCACTAACTACTATAGCTCCTGAAAACTACTGAGGAATTTGTTATCGGGCACTACAGAAGAAGGGCACAAACAGCCCCAAAATCCAAGTCTTACCATCCTATACTGAAGCAGGAGATCAACGGAACATAACAAGAAGCAGGGAGATGGACCAGTAACCTGCTGTGGTAACTAATGAGTCAACCAGCTACAGATACTCCAAAACAGATCACACCATTTCTGTGGCAGGCTTCCCTTATTATCAATTTATGCTCCAATGCTTTCATGACCTGAGTCCTATAGAGCCTGAGAAGCATGGAGAAACTCCTGCACCAAAACCATGTGTTTCGCATTAATGGCCAAGAGTATGAGCAACTACATACAACAAAGGGCTGTTTACAGTTCCTTTATCCTTAGGCCACTCCTCTTTTCAGGTAGGTATCAAAAGCATGTATCAAAAAAAGCAATTTTGGGGGGAATACTAATGAAATGTTTGTAATTTCATTTCAGATGAATGAAAATCATGATTGAATGAATACTACCCCTGAGCTCTGCCCATTTTGGGGCTATTTAATTATGCACGCTGTGCTACTTAATTATGCACTAAGGAGGATTCCTGTAACAAGTCAGCCGATACATACAAAGCAAAGAAACTCCTTACAATGCCTGCTTCATGCCAATTGTCATTCCCTTCTTTAATGGACCTGCTGAGAGCGTGTCAAGTACGAGGTAGACCTAGTTTCCATCCAAGCTTCTCCTCCCATTCTCCAAGCACTCTGCCATAACTACCTCTTCTCCTTGGCAAAGAGATACAGCAACCAGCACTTTTTGATTATCTCATTGGTACCCCAGTCCAAGTCAGTAACTAAGAGGCCCAAAGCAGCAGGCTGGCAATCTGCTTGCGTAAACAAACAAAAGCCTACAGCTTCTCCAAAAGCTTACTCTGTACTTGTTAGTGAAAACCCCTTCCAATGTGTTCACAATTTTTAGTTTGAAAATGCAACATAGTGCTTTCACAGAGCACAAAGCCTTGCTAACAGTGAGCAGCAGCTCTAAGTTTTTAACAATTGCCCAAGAAACTGCATCCCCAGACTAAACAACTTATGTATGGTAAACCTTCACTTTGTTTCTTGCATAATCCTACTTCACCCAGCAAAAAGACCCACAGTACAGCAGTAGGCCCTTGGAAGTAGCATGTGGAACAATCATTGCGCTTGTGCTATCAGCCAAAAGGCACACAGAAATGGACCAATTCCCTGACTCTCCTCTTCTGTAAACAAACGCATATAGATAGTTTTTCAAGTCTACGCAAGAAAGAGATGTTCCTACACGTTTCCAAACTGCACATAAAGTGCTGTATGGGCTAAACATTTCTTATACTGTAAGTTAATCAACAGGAAGAGCTGTACACTTCAGATGATGAAGCTTCAGAGGGGAAGTCAGCTAATGAAAACACCTAGCATCAAGAAATCCATTAAAATATCTAACTCCACATGCATTACCCAGTAAGACTACAGAGAAAACAGAAATGGAAACACAGAACCCAAAAGAAGCTTTCTCAGGCAAACCAGGGAAATTCCTGTTATGACAGGCAGGCTAGCTGTAGTATCTCTTGATCTGAAGCTCTCCAAATTGAGTCTGAATTACTGCCATTTGAAAGGTGCTTTGGAACTTTGCTTTTATGCAATTACTAGTTTCCCATATGCAATCTACAGCATGCCTGCAGACAGTTCATATCCACTTGTTCTTGTGCCAACACTGACTACTAGATTAAATGGTTGTTTTGTCCTCCTTATTTTTCACTTTCCAAGAGCCTCCTGGAATACAATTGCCTGTAATGCAGGGATTCAATGAATGCTCCAAACACCATAAGCAAACATGACAAGCAAAAAGAAAAGTCCCAGACTGTCACTTTCAAGAGACTCTTTTTCACTCCCTTGCTGGTCTTCTCCTTGTGCCCATGGAGCCATCTTCTGCAGATGTCCAAAGAGAATCTGTGAACCAACCAGCTAAAAACCAACCCACCAAAACAAGGCTTATTGTTTGGTCACTTCAGTTCCCCATTGCAGCTTCCCACACAACTGCCTCTGCTTTCCAGTAGTGAAGAGGCAGGAGAGGAAAAGGGGAGAATGTTCCCACATTTGCAGACATTGTTTACAGTCTTCATATGAATACAGCCTCAAAATCCATTTTGTTAGCCTACCTAGCCAATGTCTTCTACATCCTCCTTGAAAACAGACTGCCTAAGGACTGCCTCACCCATTCCTAGAAGTGACAGAGAGAATCCAAATCCATTTTTCTGAAAGATGGATCAGAATCTTTATACATCAATAAACGTATTATTACACTATAGGACTACATTTGTTGCCACTCTTACCCCCCCAAAAATCACACCACTTCTGTGACTTATCCTTGATCACATACAGTCTTTTTTCCTCTTCCAGAGGTCTCCTCATGTTAATTCCCAAGCCTATACTGTTGTTATTCATTCCTATTGCATGACTTCATAATGTACCCCATTTCTACCATTTCAGCAATCCTTATCATCCAGCTCTTGCAAAACATTCCAGTCTTCCTTTGTAGCATTGACTCCTCAAGTTTGTTCATCATAGTCAGATTTTACTGTGTAAATGATGCCAGCTCCACTTATGTGGGCCCAAATTCAGTGCAAGCACCTTTCAGGCCAGCAGTTCCTCTTCTGACACAAATCTGTTGCTGCTTCCTCTCCTTCATACTGTTTCTTACCCAAGTACCAGCTCTTGTACCAATTNAAGAAATGTGTGATCCATTATCAAGTTCCAGGCAGATTCAAGCTATTCTGTTTCTTTTACAGAGAAAGTAAATCTATCATTTATTCTTACAAAAGACGCAGGTCAGTCAGGCATGATCTATCTTTAGTGCGTGCCCACAGGACTTGGTCTACTTAGTTTCATGTTGTTAATTAAATCTTTCCTTCACAAATTCTCTAGAGCCTCACACACTACTGATGTCAAACTCATTAGGCTATAGCTGTGTGGCTCCCTGCCTCCAGTTCTTTTAGGAAACGATTTTTATAGTTCAGTAACAAATCTGGTAAGTCAGAGGTAGGATATATTTAAAATTAGATTTCTGGTTAGATTTCCCTTAGGAAGCCTGGCTGGTTTTGGTTTTACCAATTGTGATTACATTCCTGCAGTTCTTCTCCTTGTGACACAGGTACCCCCTCCCCAACCGCCTTCCTCTCCAACTTCACTCATTCATTTCTTGAGGTACTTAAAGACTTTGGTTCAGAGGTATTCTGACCCAATTTTTTATAATACCTGAAAACATACATTGATAAACATTTTACTGGCAGCAAGATAAAATTCACTGCTACTAATTCATATTTTGGGTGTGGTTTTTTTGTTGTTGTTGTTGCTTTACATCAACACTGCATAGTGTTACAGGAAAAGAAATACAGGCCCCAAGAGAAGAACAGAAGCGACAAAAGCCACCTCTGCTTTTGTCTCCCACCTGTCTTGTCCAAGAAGCCAACAACAAGGTGAGGGCAAAAATGCACTCTTCGTCCTACAGACACCCAACTAACGCTCATCTCCTAATGCTCTTTGACAAGAAAGTGACAGATAAATACTGCAAACCTTGCAACCTGGATGATCTAATTACTTCACAGGAACTGACCCTGCAAACATCCACATGTGAACAGCCCCTAGACACCCTGAGGAGAAAGGATGCATTACAAAACCATGCAGGTCTTTCAGAAAAAGTGATGGAAGAACACCTACAATCAGTTCTTGCACTTGTGCTTCAGCCTCTGTTGGTATGAAGAATTGTTTTACACGTTACCATGCTTGTTTGATTTCCTGAAGCATTAACAAAAATTAATTTAACTCTCTGTTACCTTGTATGAAATGCATTCATGTCAGACCAATTCTTGTGTAACAACAACCATCACATTCATTACCATTTTGGCAATTTTTGTAAATACTAAGAACACTCTGTGCAAAAAGACTCATAGCAAATCCAACATTATATCTATCTGCTCTTGTCACAGCAAAGCAACTGTGCATGCAGCCCAGCTGGGCAACAGCATCTCCTGTTTCAAAGGTTAAAAATAAAAAGATAAAAAAATCAGAGTGTAAAACACCTATGAAATACAGAACATAAAATTCTTCTGCCTTACAGGCCACACGAAACAGTCAAGCACTTATGAAAGAAAGGAAGAGACATGCAAATAAAACTTAAATCAAGGCTGGACTTATGCTCTGGGGCCATCAGGCTGTTTGTGTACAAGTTGTACCTGTGAGAGTTCAAGGCGGTGCTGCCCGGCTGGGCCGGCAAGAACAGAAGGTAGGCAAAGAATTTTTTCTCTCACTTCTCTGTCTGAACGCATTAAACACGCACGACTCATAGCAGATAACGGGTGCCACGATTTGAGCCGTCTCCCAGCACCTACAGGAGAACGGGGGGACGGGAGGCGGCGGGGAGCTCAGCCTGCCGGCCCTCGTTCCGCCTCGCCCCCCGGCGGCGGCGCCGAGGCAGGACAGGCAGCAGTCACGTACGCAGCCCGGTAAAACATTAACTGCCCGGAGCGGGCTGAGTCACGGCCCCTCCAGGCCGTCACCGTCCCGCCCCGCGCGCCGGGCTGAGGAAACCCCCGGCTCAGGCCGGCCCCCTCCCCGGGGGAAGCCGGGGCTAACTGGGGCCCTAATGCGCTTCGCCGGTTTCAAGCAGCTCGCGCCCTGAAGCAAAGCCCCCCCAGCCCCATCAGACGCGCCCCCTCCCGCAGGGGCTCAATCCTTCTCCGCGGGGCCGCAGCCAGGCCGCCCCGCAGCAGGCTGAAGGAGGCAGCCGGGCAGGCGCCGTTCAGCGCGGGGAAGGGGACCCGGTGGACGGCAGGGACCGGAAGGAAAAGGCGGGAGACGACGGGCACCCGAGGGCGGACGAGGAGGCGGGCGGCACCCGCGCCCCCTCACCTGGCAGCCTTTCTTGTGGTGGAAGCCCACCACCACGATGTGCAGCACCGGGCCCCGCTTCTCCATGGAGCCCCGGTGATGGCCGCTGTGGAGGATGCCGCCGGGCCCGGGCTCTCGCCCCGCCTCCGCCGCCGAGGGTCCGACAGGGAGGCAACCCCGGCCGCCTGCGCTTCCGCCACCGCCCGGCCGGGGGAGGACAGAGCGCGGCCGGCAGCAGGTCCTTCTTCCCGCTCCTCCCTCCCCGCGGCCGCCGGCGGGGTGGGGTTTCGCGTCGGCCTGTCCTCTCAGGAGGTGTCCTCGGCCGCAGGCAGTGCAGCGCAGGCGGGAGCCGGCGCCGCTCCCCTCCTACTCCGTGGCGAGCTCTGCAGGAGAGCTCGCTTCGTGGCAAGGACTACCGGGGAAAGCGGCTTAATTTTATGCTGCGGCCAGGAAAACACATCGCGGCCGGCCAGTGGAGTCGACGGCCTCGGCTTCGGCCTCGGCCTCGGCTCTTTCCGCCAGTCCTGGCGGGCCGCGGCGGGGCTGCGAGCAGGGGCAATGACGGTGCCTCCTTCTTCTGGTCTTTTCTGAGAAAATCTTCTCTCAAAGCACCCCCCTGAAGCGCAGAGAACAGCACATCCTCGGGCTGCGTCCTTCCAGCATGAAGTCGTGCAAATTGATGGCAGTGCAAAATGAAGTCTGGGATGGTTTCAGTCCAGGTTTGTCAGGTGGATTGCTTTGCTGTGTAAGCTGGAGCTTAGATATGAGAAAAGTTAAGGCTTCTTCCATTAGCACTGTTCTGCTGATGAACATACATTATGATACCCTAGAAAAGACAGTTCAAAGACTTGTCCAAGAGCACAGGCAAATTTACTGTGAGGAAAAAAAATAAATCTTACTGCACTCAGACCGTGCTCCCTCTTTAACCTTTGCTATGATTCAATTCTGGTTACTTAAATCAACACCACTTGGTGTAGTCTGTACTCTTAATAATTAAGATTCTCTGTGGAAATCGGAGAAGGAGATTCTTTTTGAAAGAATTATAAAAGAACAGAGCTTAAAGAAAATCTCATCACTAACACAGTACCCAGAGGCTCATATTATAACAGTAAAGCATGTAATTATGTATTGTTCCTCGGCTCCAGCAGAAGCGCCATTATAGAAAAAATAGGGAACACAGGATAAGCTACGAGGAACAATCCAGCTCTGGCAAGTGAATGATTCCTTATTAGTTTTAGTCTGTAACTTACTGTTTAGTATCATTTCAAGAGGAAAAAAGGTATGAAATATTGGCCATTATCTCCTGCAGTAATGAGGTATCCCCCAAAAGATGCATGGGAGCGTTTACAGCTCATACTCAATTCACTTAGGAAAGTGCAGTCTGGTATCGCTTACTGCTGTGGATTTTGCATTATAGAGACATCTCAGTGACACTGCTGGATAATTGTGGCTTGTTGCTTCTCTGAATAGTTTATTAGATATTTTTTTTTTCTGCTTGAAATTTTCTTTCCTGCTAAGGCAATAAAAATTTTGGACTGACATCAGCCTGTTCTAGGAAAACTAACATAATCTGGGTTTTTTTGCACAGCTCACACTGCGTGTATTTATAAGAAAGGAAGGTGAGAGCTGCTGCAAAACAGAAGCTCTTGGACAAGTCTCAGTCAGAACTTTACTAAAGGAATTTTCTTTCTCAGTGTGTAGCTAACAAATAGCAATGAAAACTCAGCCCTACAGTTCTTCTATTACTCAGAGGTAATATTTTACTTAAGAAACACCAGCTATTACATCATTATTGTAGTAATCGTAATTTGTTAGTCATTCTGCATTTCATAGCGGTAACAAGGAGTTCTCAACTTGGTTTATGTGCAGTGCAACTTCTTGAGTTGGATAAGCTTTACCTGGGCACTATGGTAGTTTATGTCTGGAAGTAACAGCAGAGGTGAGCAGTTCCTGTGGTAGTTCCATTCTGTTTGTTAAGTACAGCCCAGCTTCCTAAAGAACATAATTGTGAATTTGCGGAGACAAGCATGTGAATAAAAAAATAATAATTCTGGGATTTCTGTTGAAGAAAAGCATAAATGAACTCCTGGCATGGATCTGAGGTTTGCAACTCATTTCTTCTGGATGGCAATCTCACTTTGTGTTTGGAGTAGATTTTTTCTGAAGCTCTTGTTGTAAATTTTAGAAAAACTGAATTGTATGCAGTAAGGATTATAACACTGATTGGGATTATGATCTCTCAGTTGGAAATTTATGTAAAAGAAATAGGAAAGAGAAAAGACTACAAAAGAATTGAGTGGACATAAATTTAATGTCTCACAATATTAAAAATTGGAGCACATTTTACAAAGATAAAAATCTTAGATATTAATAAAAATGTAGAAAAAATAAGAAAACAAAAGCAGGAAGAAGAAAGTGATTATTTTATGTGAAATACGGAAAACAGCAGTAAGGCAGGAGGAGAAAACTGTGAAGGGCCATCTACATTCATTATAGTGAACGAAGGTGCACGAGATTTTAATTAATGCGATGACTAGAATAATCTGATGATCCTAATAGACTACATCCATCATCCATTTGTGGAAAAATACTTGATTGAACTTATTTCGGGGTAATCGTGGGTGGCCCTTCACTTCTGCAGGAGGTGGTAGCGATCGGTCGGGTCTGGGTCCAACATGGTGGCTAATGCGACCACTGACCCTTCTTGGCTCCTGTTGCTGAGGGAGCGCTGCTGCTGCTTGTCGGGAAGCTGGAGTGGGGTGTGTGGGGTTGGAAGTCATCCGGCGGGCGGGCAGCTCCCGTCATGTGAGGGTTTCCTTGGCCGTTGCGGTTCTGTGTGGAGGCGGCATGAGACGAGGGAGGTTGGTTGATTGGGTGGCTGGATGGGGCGGTGGGGGCTGGTGTGGGGGACAGCAAGTATGTGAAACCATGGGACAGAAGAAGATCCTTGGACTGAATGTTCCGCTGACAAGTGCATGAAGAGCGCCTAATGTTTATCCTGTAGAGCTTGGGAACGCAGGTGTTGAGATAGAAAGAATGAGGAGGAACCGACCAAAGACACAAGCATCGGCCAGGTAATCTGCGTGACTGATAAAGGAGAACTATGTCTGAGCTATCTGGTCAAAGATAAAAAATATGCTTTGGAATCTTAATTCATCTTTTTTTAACAAATATCGCTTAGATCATGGGAAATGGGTAATATGTCTATTTAAGTTGTTGTAATCGGGGGATTAAACTATTTTGCTTATCCAGACCGCGGAGTCTGTGCCTTAATTCCCACAAGCTGGTGTGGAGGGGCTGGGCCGTGCCCCCGCTTCGGCTCAGCGGAGGTGGCTCTGGGCTGAGGTTTGGGTGCAGAGCAAAGGCCAGCTGGGGCCAAGCGTTGACGCTCGGCAGACCCACGGTGATGTGCTGCACACCGGCGGCACCGAGGTGTTCTCAGTGAAGGGAGCGTGTTCCTGCGGCCTTCTGGCCTGCGGCCGCAGAAACTTGTTGAGGTACTATCAACAGTTAAGCTTGCAAGGGCACTAGAGTGACTGTCTTTTCACCCCACTCTTGCAGCATGTAGACAAGTGGCCCTTAGATGAAGTCACGCTGAATGACGCCAGTGGGGACCACATGCTAAAATTAATTTTCTGCAAACTTCTCGCCATCTGTGATCCGATGAAGCATTTCAAGGTCAGTAGGGAGTAGATGGGTCTCCTCTTCTGTCTTGGTTCTGTTGAACTTCCCTCTCATCCTCCTTTGTTCCATTCCAAATGCAATTTTAGTGCTATTTAAAGGCATCGTGGATGCTGTAGTTTTACTAGAAGGTTAAAATAATCATTTTTGCAGTAAGCAGGACCAAATGTTATTTGAGTAGTGCATTTAATTGCAGTAGGGCACCATGAAGTAGGTGGGGTTCCAAACAGGCTTCCCCATGGGAAATACTGTCCTGTGGGAATGATGGTGTCATTCTCCTGAGATTCATAGGACTCTCAAGTGTGCAAGGAAAAAAGGAGAGCTTGGATTGTTACAGAGTTCTGCAGACACAAATGCGACGTATCTTCGCCTCTAACTTTGAACAGGATTAAATTTGGGTGGCAAAAACATTGCTCAAATCTTGACCGTTCTCCCCACCCAAATACTCTGCTGTCCCTTCCACCATTGACACTTCCATTCCCCAGGGGTCCCCACTTTGGAAAGAGTTTGCACATCTCTGGCTCCTGTACTACTTCAGGAACTGCCCATGCCTGATGAGACATATTTGAAGAAGGTAACTGGTCAGAATTAGTTCTGTAGAAAATCTTGACTGTGAGTTGTAAAGCAGAGATGTATTCCAGTGGGTTGTGAACTCTGGGCGCAGGTGTTAATTATTTGTGAAGTAGGAAACCCCTCCTTGGGGCCTCTGGTCAAAATGCTGCCCCCCCAAATGCTAGCCACTAAAGGTGTAATTCTGTGCTGTTTTCCTCAGATCCCCATTTCTGCCCTGGTGTCCATTGTGGAAGCTCTGGAGGTTGGCCACAGCCAACACAAAAATCCTTCTCACAACCTAATGCGCACCGCAGATTTGACACAGATTGTCCATTACCCCCTTTTCAAGACACACATAGTGGTAAGTACAGTAGAAAGCTAAAGCCAGACAACACCAACAAGAATGGATTGAAGTCTTAAACAAAAAGAAATACTGAGCACACAGTACATTCGCACAGTGGTTGTCAAGACAAACAACAGAACAATCTTTGAAGATGGACTAGAGAAGTTGAAGACAGACAGATTGCAGGGTGGTGATCAGCCATTGCACTTAGGGTTCAGGTGGTGGCTCAGGACACGTGGCAATACTTGTGTCTCCCACTGTATGTTGATGATGCCTTTTTCTGGGCAGCTCAGTGAGAAACCTGAAGAAATGCTGCCACCAGCATGTACTGTGTGATGGAGCATGGGACAGAGAGGTGCAAGCTAACAAGGTGTAGCGCAGCTCCTGCTATGTCTTTAGGCCACTTTCAACAATGCCTGAACTGGCTTGTGCTCAGGAACAACCTTTTGTACATATGGTCTGCCTTTCTGCGGTCCCTTGATTGCCACAGTCATGTTGCTTTCAATTCTGAAGCCAGACCTGGATGCTCTTCCCTGAGGAGTAACATGCTCCAGTGCCTCCTGTAAACATGTCCCAAGTCTCCTGTACTGAATGTAGACTGCCCGTGTGAATTGCAATGTTTATTAAAGACATATTTGGAAGGAGTCAGGCCCTGTCTGTCTCAAGACCTGACCCAGACTGCCTGGTTCTGCCCGAAGTTGTGTCAGTTGCTCCTGATTTTGTCTGAAGTAAATAGGAATTAGGTCAAATTTGCAACTGATACAGATGCATACTCAAACCCTCATGCGAGATCCTAGTGAGATTGGTCACTGCTGCTTTTAGGGCCATTAGTTAATGAAAATGCACTGAAGGCTGTAGTCAGTAAAAATAATACAGTGTTTAATGTGAATTGCATTATAATGGTGAGCAAATGGATCCCCTTTTTCTCCTGAAACCGTTGAAGGGCAGTTTTCACTTGGGGCTACTCTGCTCCAAAAAGGGGCTCCTGGATGGAAACAGTTGCCCAAGTACAGCAGCCCTCTTGCCTGTGTATGTTGAGAACTGCCTTTTTCCACCTTACTGCTTCTCGGTCTGTTAGTAGTTTAGCTGCAACTCATCTGTGAATGAAGGAGTGCTATTTCATTCTAGTCCATGGTGCTGAATGGGGTTTCATATTCTGTCTGTGAGCACAATAAAGCTAGGCAAGTGTTCAAAAAGAGAAAACTGGAAGGGCATAAAAATACATGAGTAAGCGATGGAATAGTTTGCATTGGTTTTGCTCTAAGAGGGAGAGAGGTGATGTAGCAGGTAAAAAGAAAAAAAGCCTAACAAACCAAACCATACCAAACCAAACCAAACAGCCCCAATGTTTTAACTTATGTACAGAGCAAACTGGATATGAAGTCCTTGAGGTGCACCAGGACTGTCAGATTCATGTGTTCCCTGGTTTGCTGCAAGCCCTGGGCTCCAGTAACCTTGTGACAGCCTGACAAATTATAGGCATTGTCTCAAACATTCATTAAAGAACTTTGGTGGAAAAGATGCCTCTGTAAAAACGCTGAGTTGTGTGAACAGGACAATGTGGCTGGAGGAGAGGGCCCCGCGGAGGGTGGGACCGCACTTTTCCAAGGCTGCAGTTCCTTATCTTAAGTGACCACAGCATATGCGCCTGGAAGCCAAGGCTGCAATTCCTTATCTTAAGTGACCATGAGAAGGAGCGCAATGTATGCGCCCGGAAGAGAGGGCTCCACAGAGAATGGGACTGTGCTTCTATCTTAAGCGGTCATGCCAGCAGGGAAGGAGAGGCAACTCCCCAGTGAACCCCCCCTCAAGCTCACTGACCGATTCTAGAGAAGCCCAGGAACGTGAACTGCGCGTGTCAAGACCACCGACTAACACACTATAAAAGAAGGACGAATGAATGCTCGGTGCGCGCCCTCCGGAACTGGATCTCTACGCTGGCTGGACCAACGCTGGACCCAAGACTGGTGACTCCCTTTTCTTCTCTCTTTTCCTTTTCTTTCTGTCTTTATTTCTGTCTTTCTCTCTTTCTCGCTCTTTTCCCTCTCACTTTTCCACAAGTCACTACACCCTATCCTTTGGAACATAAACTGTTGACCAAGTCTGAGACTAGGAGTGGATCTAGCCACCCCTGGGCTCCTCTTTGAGAAGGAGTTCAGAAAGCAAGGGGGTCTACTCTTAACCTCATGACTCAACGGGAGGGATTCCCTTCTGTTCCTTTTTCCACTTCTTTTTCTACACCTCTCTTCTCTTTTCAAACAGTGGCTAAAAGACATGATGCAAGGTTCATATTGATAAATTCATGTGTACTTGGGCAAGGTTAGCTAGGTTGAATAAATGTTGATTGTTGTTTGAACTCCCCTGGTGTTGTTTCACCTTAATTCCGACCAAGGAGATCCACGAACCTGAGTCGCTCCAACTTTGGGACGCGACAAACCTGTGCTGGATACCTGCCAGTCCGCTCCATGGCTCTACATGGGAGCAAAGCAAACAGGGCTGTTGATTAGAAATCAAGGTGTAAAAAAGTAGTTGGCAGCATGGCTTGCTCCCTGCTGCCTGTGGGGTTAAAGACCTTAAAGCTGGAGGAGCTCAGGAGCTCCCAGTTTTCATGGCAAAGCTCCACTTCCATGTTTTATTCCTACCATTGAGATGAAGCTTTTTTTCTCGCCCGTCTCATGAACTAGAGATGGATGCTGCTTCCCTGCGTGTTGACAAACAACATTAGCATTTGAATGCTCTCATACTTCTTGCTTGACCAAGCAGACTTGGGAAGCAGGTAGGAGAGATGAGCCTGTGGCTTGTATCCTACCGAAGAGAGTAGGGATGCAAGCTGGGGGAAATCAAGCTTTTTTTTTTTTTTTTTTTTTTTTACACAAGGCCTTTGGTGTTCTGGATACCAAAACTAGCAATAGTGAAGTGCATGTGGGAGATAAACAGGAAGGTTTTCTATGTGGTATTGGGTCAGGAAAGGAATTGCTTTCCAGTGTTCTGGAAGGTCAGCAGTCAGACTCAGCCCTGAGCCTTCTCTTCTCCCAGCTGCACAGTGGCAGTTCCCTTTGCCTGCCCTGGTGTGCCATGTACCCCGGCCCCTCACCATCTTGAAGATGCTGGGCTGGGCCCGCACTGCGTTTGTCGGTGTCTTTCCTGTCCTGGGGAGACCGGAACGGGACACTGGAGTCTGCATGCAGTCTCAAAAGTGCCAAGTAAGAGAGGAGAATGTTTTTTGGATTTTAAACTGGGTTTTATTGGATTTTTAATGTTTTTTTAAATTGTTTATTGCCCAGTCTTGCCAAAACTTCTTCCCGTCAGAAGTGAAGGCTTCTCTAAAGAGCTGTCTTCCCATCTTGAATGTTTGCAGGGGTGAGGCATCTACCTTCTTTGATGACCTGTTGGTATTCTCTGTGCACTGCCAACGTGGGTCTGGCTTCATCTTCACCCACCCATTCGGTAGCTCAGGCAAGAGCTAGCTGAGGACAGCCACTCCCCACTGGCTTTGTCATCCTCAGAGTGACAAAATGGCACCTCCAGGCCCCAATAACCTGGGTGGTGCTCCAGGGGAGTCCAAGAGGCTCCGGCGGTGTCCAGCCAGAAGGACGAAACAATTGTCTGGTTTATCTCAAGCTCTTGCATTTCAGGTATCTTTGACGAATACTTGTGCCTTATCTAGAGGAGATACTTAGCATTTGAGCGATGGTATTGGTGTTGCAAATCCAACATCGAATTGAAGTTCAGTCTGAAAAAGCACAAGCCATAGTTCTTCAATCTGTTTAGGCAGTTACCCCACATCAGGTTATCAAACACGGAGTAATATTAGCTGAAAGAGCTGGAGCAACGGCATTATGTATTACTGGAAGGAGATGACACTCCTGTTTTCCTCCCTTATAACAGGTTGGCTCATCACGCTTTGTAGTCTTGTACTACAAGCACATGCCCTGGATGTATTTCCACAAGATCAACGTGTAAATAGTTGGCTTTGGCTGGCTGCTACTGTAACTAACTCACCTGCCTTTTCTATTGTATCGATTAACAGCTGCAGATCTTTTGACAACGTGTTTTATTGGCGTGCCAACTCCAGTAGCTGTATTACAGAATTATAATATGTTTAGTGCTTTTGATATTAACATTCCTCAGTGCTATTTTTTCTGAGTAGAAAACGGCTGTACGCCCAGGAACATTACAAAATTAACTGGCGGTGGACTATCTCCTTCTACACCATAAATGCTGCTCTGATCTTGAAGGCATGTGTTGCTTCAACGTAACTGATGAATCAGCCAGCGTAGAGGATGACATTCAACATCTCCAGGACTTAACGCATCAAATGAAACAATCTACTGGTGGTGCCTGGCTGGCTGAGCAGTTTAATTCCCTGACAGGATGGGTGGGACACCTGATTCAAAGCTTTATTGTAGGGATAAGTTTATTCCTTTTTCTATAAAGTGTTCATTACACACCTCTACATTACCCTGCCCTACACCCTGCAAGCTCAAATGGACAGCTCCAGGTTTGCCAGTCCCAGCAGAAGTGCTCCCTTGAGCGAGGGGGTAGAACGTGGGATAGTAACAGACGATTGGCAAGAAGGATTATAGACATGCTCAAGTGACTTGCAGCTGGCATGCAGAAGTGTACATATATCATACTAATTGCTGTTTATCCTTGTGTGCTTGACAAGTAGAACATCTGTGTTTAAGTAACACAGGCCTGTGATAGAGGCACCTATCGAACATGCTTGAGATTCCTGTCCTGCTGTGGGAAGGATCAAAGCACAGTGGTACATTACGCCTGCGCAAATCCCTGACAAACCGGCGAAAACAGCAGGGTTGGCAATCCCCTAGCACAGGGTGCCCGGGTGCTGCTTCGGGGATCCCCTGGTTGGCGAGGTAATGAAAACAGATTTACTCTTTGCATTTCATCCGTGGTTTTGTGGTTGTTCCTGCATCCTGCCTGTGCCAGCTCACACAGTTGTAACTATCCCAACTGGCACTTCAAGCACCCTCTGCTCAAGGAGACACGCCAGCCCTGCAGCCTGACAGCGAGTTAAGTCTCTGCTCCAGTCACAACAAAGCGCTCCTGCCTGGAGTCCAGCAGGGCAGTGGCACCCGCTGATTTCAAAGGTTGCATTTCACTTCAAGAACGGAAGGTCCAAGCGTTCAGCATTACCTGGGAACTAACCGCATTTAAGAACCGAGTCAGCAGCCCTCCGATGCCAGCAGCTGTTCATCCTTCGAAAGCTGTGTGCGTTTCTGGAGGCAGCACCGCCTTCCTAGGTGGAGCACGCAGTTTATTCAGGCTCGATTCTTCTGGCATCTGCCCCGTCACAAAACGTGCAATGGTTCCGGAAGTTGAAACACCGGTTTAATTAATGCTGTAGCATTAAGCAAGCAAAGCCTGTTTGAACGGCCAGTGGGTTTTTGGCTCCAAGCCCGTTGTGCACAGGCAAAAGGGCTTTCAAAAATCCTTCTTGCAACAGCCTGTGATTGATGAGGAAGTCTGGGGGAAAACATAAAAATCAGTACATAAGACAGCAATGGCATACAGCACATAAAATCCTTCCACCTGACACTCCCGAAGGAAAGAAGACCTACTTGAAAGGGGGATTGACACGCTGAGGCCGCCGGGCTGTTCGGGTACCGGTTGCACCGGCGGCAGCCCAAGGCGGCGGCGCCGCCCGGACGGAGACGGGAGGGAAAAAAAGAGGTTTTCCTTTAAACCGGGACGAGTTCAACACGCGCGACTCCCAGGAACGCGAGCCGCGCGTTCAGTACCTACCTCACGTGGTGTCGCGACTCCCGCTCGTTCCGTGGCCGGGAGGCTGCACTGGAGCGGGGAGCGACGGCTCTGCCATCCGCTCGTCGGGGCTGTTGGGCTGGCCCCTGCGGGCGGCCCTTCACATCCGCGGGAGGCGGCAGCGATTGGTTAGGTCTGGGTCCAACATGGCTGCTAACGCGACCACCAACCCTTCTCAGCTTCTGCCGCTCGGTAACCGGCGGTGCCGCAGCTCTTCCGCGCTCTCGCTGTGTCTGTGGGGAGGATCCCGTCTTGTGGGCGGCTGGCGGGCGGGAGGGGCAGTTTGCGGGCACTTCTGGTTGGCGCGAGCGCCGCCGCTGCTTGGCGGGAAGCTGGAGTGGGGTGTGCGGGGTTGGAAGGCGCCCGGCGGCTCCCGTCAGGCGAGAGTTTCCTCGGCCGGTGCGGGTCTGTGTGGAGGCGGCATGAGACGAGGGAGGTCGGTTGGGTGGCTGGATGGGGCAGTAGGGGCTGGCGTGGAGGC